>KB673135.1:9686-19846 GCA_000349145.1 Anopheles dirus | reverse complement strand
AATTCAGCCCAATCGCAGGTTGTCAAAATTTCACGGGGCGAATTTCACGTTCACGTTCACTCAATCACTAAACCGGCCTTTAAATTGCAAATAGCTTAAATAGTGGCGAATGCACAAATAAATTCCAACTAGAGTCTGTACTCATTACAAGAAAGGTATAGAAATTGAGTTGTACCTTGTATCAGATAGGAAAGAACGCAACTATATTAACCTTTTCTGCTGTAGCCTTTCTGGAAAATTTATGTTCCAAGTCATTCATTATTTACCTTCCCGCAACGCTGAGATATGTTCAAAAGCCGCTGGCATATTCAAAAGGCGATTGAAATAATGTAACATTTCCCCAAAATCGACTGTCCGATGCGTTGTTGATGACCAACCACTGTGCAGATTCCTTGACCTGGAAACATTTGTAGGGTGTTGTGAAATATTTCATTATTTTTATTTGAATGAGCGGTTTAAATTTGCCGTCAAACGCAACCGTAATCCAACGGCGCCCATTTTTTAAATGCTTTATGTTTTGCTCTTGCTTTCTCGTTTCCGAGAGGGTATTACTAGCATGTTTTATTTCCCGTTTGTTCGGAAGAAAATAACAAGCCCGGCGAATCAGTTTAGCGTTGGTGTAATGTTATTATTGTTTGCAAGCGATCGGTTCCCCGCGTCCACGAGCGTCCCAGGAGTGTCTAGTTCAGCGCGATGCGTTTAAGCTGTCGGAAAATTTAACACAAATACTGAAAAAAGAAAACAACAACATTATTGGACGACCGCACCGGGCCGGTCTCTGGTTTCTCCAGTACGACGCTGGGTGGTAGAATTGAGAATACTTTGCCCTCCCCCAGAATCGTTTGCTGGCTTGCGACATAGCTTGCGAAACCTCACACACAAATGGTCAAACAAGCGAACTCGGTTTAGAAATTCAACGAGGCCGGCAGCGCGCCGTGATACGTGATCTTGGCGTCCATCCATTTCGTGTGTATGAGTCTCTCTAGCGGCGTCGAAATCATGTCGTCCCGCTTCCGGTCCCCGTCCTGGTCGCCGTTGTCACCGCCACCCTCGTCCTGTCCGCGGTTATCGACGGTCATCGAAAGGTAACAACCGGCGCAGGTGTAGTAATGCAGCTCAAACCGCTTCTCGGCGTGATAGTTACGCAGCAGCTCCCGATTGGAGTTGAACAGGACACCGTAGTGGCCGCAGCAGCAGCTCACCCAGACGGGTGTGGCCGGCGTTTTCAACCGCGAGCCCGGCATACGCGAGGCCGAGCGCATCGCTTCGTTCTCGCCTTCCCACACCAGCAGCCCGATCGCACCCCGGCTCAGGATGCCGAACTGGGGCACGGCCTGGAACGAGATTCGCATGGGGAACGGAACGTTAGTGGGATGCCGACCCCTTCCGGTGTGCTTACCGTCTTACATAATGATCCTCGTCACCGACGTACACAACACCGTTGTGTAGGTAGGGCGTTGCGCGCCCCGTTAGCAGCAGCGTAATGACGTTCAGTGAGCCCTCCTCGTGGGGTCCCATCAAATGGGCCCCTTTCGGTGCATCCAAGTCGTTGCGCATGTTCTCCATGCCGCGCGTCAACACGGCACTGTACAGGTAGAGCAGCGTTCCCGGGCCCGGATTCTCTGTGAACTAGAACGAACCAGTGAAAGCGAGTGCGAGTGCAAAACCGCGCTCTGGATGGTACGCTACAAACCACCGGCAGTCTCGGGTTCGATATCGTGTTGGCACGTGTGCAAAAACAAACGCACCGGACACACTTACGTAAGGCAAATATCGCTTCATGAATATCTGCAGATCGTCCAGCTTCATGAACTCGAAGAAGTACAGCTTTTCCGTCACGTTGTCCTGAAAGTAGACGTGACTGTGCGGAATGTGGGACGCTTCGCCCGGTAGCGCGACGATCGCCTTCGACTTTTCGCCGATGTTCCACAGGATGTCCGACATGGCCGTGTACAGCGATAGCGCCTGTTCCGCCTCGTTCGGCTTCAGCAGCTCCTCCAGCGGGACCGATTTGTCGCGCGGTTTGTTGTCGAAGATGAACTGCTTGATGATGTGCGCCTGGATGACGGACTGCATGCCTCGCGTTGCATTCCGAGGCGTGCGCAGCCCGTACGGATACTCCTGTAACGGCGGTAACGGAGCGGTAACGTAAGCAGAGAAATTACGAACACTATGGGTAGGACGTAGAATGCGTACCTGGCTCGCCGGGCCGAATGTAAAGCCGGTACGTGTCCATTCACCGCGTGGAGGACTAGCCGCCGATCCGAACACTGTTTGCCTCAGTTCCTGTGAAATACATCGCAGCGTTTTATCACTCTTACCATCTCTATAGAGTTATGATTTTAACACTTCATAATTGGAAAACTATCTCTTGCCCAGATGGTTGAATGCCTCTATAATTTTGTTATGTCGTTAAACAAAAGTCGGTATGGTATAAGAGACGTTTTTAACGTTCTATGGGGGTTTATTGTGGAATATTGTGAACCCTTCTCATATGAGTCCAAATGGAGCGAAAAAGATGATAATCACTGATACTAGGGGCTAAGAGAACGGATGTTTAAGGATCTCCAAATCGTGCTGTTGGATGATTAGGGGTACATGAGATGTCGTAAAGAAAGGGATACATGAGGTCTAAACTGGTCACTCCTTGCCAAAGGGAAGGGTTTTAATGGATTTTTGTTTGCTTTTGTTTCGTGTGAAGGCTGGTTCTGCAGATTGTGTAGTTGATCGTGCCATTCCTATCGCGAATTTACCAAGGCATCATGTTCTTCCAGTCCCTTCAAACGAAGTTCATGATTTACATTGAGAGCAGAACAGGTGTTTGACGTGTGTTTTGACGTATCTTTTGGAGCTATTCGCTAAATTCTTTGCTATATATGAAGTACAAACATAATTACAAACATTGGGGGGTCGGGTCATAGCTTTAGACAGGAATAAGATTTTTGTCATATTTTTCATACCATCTGTCACATTTCGTAAGTAGGTCAAGCTCGCTGGCACAGTGATACGTTTGGTTTTTGATTTTTACGATGCATTTGAAACGACTAACATCGCCAAAAAATAATTTTCCAGCAACTTTAGGTATTTTTTATATACCTTTCAAGTGTTAAATTAGCAATTTATATACATGGTTTAAAAGTTTAGCAATACGGCCAGGCCGTCACTTCCGATTAAATAAATACATGGTTTGAAAGGTTATATTTTCAGCATTATGTCGAAAAAAATTAGAACCAACACATGCTACCAAAAAATACTAAAAATCGGAATATACGAAATTCCTTATTTTGTGCCTAAAAATTACATTAAACAAGCTAAAACTCATTTTAAAAATGATCCAAAAATATGGCAACATCATTCAAGATCGTTTAAATGTTTCTATATTTTTAAACGAATTTAAAACGATTAGTTGTATCGAAGAAAAAAAAAATGGTATGGTAAAAATGGTAAAAATGTGTGTAAAAATGTGAAAAATTCGTCACAGACGTATTTTGTTATTATCGACAACTTAGTAGAACAACATTTTCATCTATCTCTTCAATTTTTCGTTTTATTCGCGAAAAACAGGTGAGCGTATAGTTATGTTACGGACTGTAGTATAGTATAGTAAGCCGTAACATGGTAGATAATTGTAGAACAATGATTGCTAACGACGTTACGCCAAGCTAAGAAGAAGTTTATAAGGAATATGAGTTTAGAAAAACGAAAATAATGGTAAAGATTATAGTAATGAAAACCATGATGATTTTTTAAATACTTTTTTGATGACAGCTTTAGTAAAACAATAAAAAAAGTTGAAAATATCAAACAAAAACCAAAATTTGGAACAACAATATAATAACTTTTCTTTTCTGGTAATGTAATGCTACTTTAACTAAACTATCTTTAATCTATCTATCTTTAATATGATCATTCCAGTTCTGCAAGGCATTCTCAAACACTTTCTCTTTTTTATGGAACTATTTGAGTTACACTAGTATTTATCCCACTTCCCACTTCCAATATTATCTAATTTGCCGTTGGCTACTGAGTACTTCTTAGTCGATATGAACCTGATTTGGAAAACTTATATAATAATTTCAATTTAAAATCATAATGTTAAGGTGGTTCATCAAAGTCCTTCTCCTAAAATGGGCTTAATTTACTTCCTAGCATAACCATTGTTTAGGAAAATTAGAGTTAATTATAAACCATCGGGGTTGTTGTCAATCCTCCAGCGGTTACGATGTTTTTCTGATGTCGTACCTGTCGGATGATGGATCGAGATGGCAAAACCAGGAAACAGAAACGTACTGAACTTGCTGAAACGTTTCTCAAGCATCTCAACGCATTGAGATACATATGTCCTGTTTTTTACAGTTTGAAATGGTCTGCTCTCGACATTTGGAGGGATTGATATGGTACACGATAGAAAACAATATTTATGGCATACATACGCATATAAAGACGCATAATAAGAAGTTCTGAAATGTAGTTAAACAGTTCACACTTGATGTAGACTTTGATGACATTGGCAATAGACTGTAATGCAACTGTACACATAACTAATGAAGTTTACTGTGCCTTTAGATGAAGAAATGGGGCTTTCCCATATATCCGAAGAAGCGCCGTAAGAATTTTAAGTGTTTAATACGAGAAGAGAGCAAAACTTACAATGGCCTCATCCATGGTGATGGGACGACCACCAACTATTTTCAACTTCGCCATCGTTGCTCCTCCGTTTCAATTTGCACTGTCGCACCTCGGAATTGTCTCACAGAAAGGGTCTTCTTGAAAAATCAAACGCTATCACACGCTACTTCAACTTAAACGGAACACACACGTATCACACACGGCACTGTTGCTGCAGACGCTCCGGATGGTTAAATGTGGCAGACGTGATCACCATCACCCGAACCCCGCGTCGGCTTGTGGAAGAGAGAAAACAGCAGTCGGTCGACGGTGAGTCGCAACCGGCCTCCGATCGAAGTCGCCGACACGACTCCCAGCCCAAACGCGTCGCCGATGGATCTGCCGCGAGCGCATTCGGGCGACCTTGCAGTTGTTTTTAGTTTTACTACCACCCCCTGGGAGAGTGTAGGGGCAGTACCGTGTCGACGCCTCATAAAACGCAACACTCAATCACCTGTGCCGTGTGGCGTTCGGTAAAGTTCAACGGCTCGAAATGAAATGCCCCAATGCCCTTCCAAAAGAAGGCTCGATCCGAAGGGACGCCGGATAGACACCACTTCACCGAATGCGTGTTTGACATGCACCGCTTTACACCTACACGTACGCACGCACGCACGCACGCACGTGCGAAACGAAATGTTCGTCTGGAAAACCGGTGGGCAGGTCTAGTGTGTGTCCCACGAAAGCGAAGTTACACACGGCGGTAAAATATGTCACTCATCAACACTGACTTCACTACTGAATGGCCCTCTGGCCTGTGCATGTAATCATCCACGTCTGCCCCTAGACAGTAGCGGCAGGTGTTAGATGTGCTTCACTCGGGTCAAACTGTTTCACGATCGATCCGCACCGAAAAGGGCAAAAGGGCAACTTTTGGGGAAACAAAACTTCGGTATCACTCACACGATCTCGACTTCGGACTGGATTTTGTAATTTACCTCGAAAAAAAAAACTCCAAAGTATAACCACCTTGAAAAGTAATCAGGGAAGAGCAGTTTTCGGAAAGTTTTGACAATTAACGCTCGCCTCGGTCGTCCATTTGCGTATATTCCAAACGAGCCCGGCTCTGAGTGTGATCGTAACGAGTTAATGAAACGTACGCAGCCGTGGCAGCCAACGTACGCAGCCAACCTATCAAACTTTATGCTATGAAGAAAGGATATTTTTAAACGGGCTCTTCACGCCAACACTTCTGCGAATACACTAACATCTGCACTCACACAAACACACACGTACACACACACAGCCAGGACACGTCCTCGCACACAAACACACCGAACAACCGAACGCGTGAATTGATTCGTGCTGCCCACGCGGTCTTCCTTTGTCGGCAACGACCCAGGAAGAAGTATGGCGCGTTGCTGGGGCGAAAACGGTGCGGGATGTCCCCGCCAAACACACACACACACACACACACACACAGACCCGCGAACCACGTTGCTGCACCTGCCGTGTTGGTGCTGCACTCAGCGTAACGGGTGCGCGCGCGGAAATCGAAGCACACCGTGACGAACGACTTCCAGCTGGCGAATGAATCGAAGTGAGCACTGGGCGAATAGTTTTATGCGCCTACTTGTTAGCCTACCGTCCGGGTCGCCCCCCCCCTCCTCCCCCTTCTCCACCGTCTTGTTTTCCCAACAAAGCGCGCTTCTGTGTGCCCGTGTCAAAAGTGATCTGCACCGCTCCCGGCTCCCGGTGCTGTGCTAATACCGGGCACACGACGGGGAGCACACGAACAGCCTCGAACGGCGGTGGCCCTCTTCCAAACGGTGGCCGCGTGTGTTCGCTGATGTTTGATGCGCCGCACCATCGAAGTGGTGCAATAAACACGCCACGCCATTCCGTGTTTTTTTCTTCGTTCTTGTTTGGGGTGTCTTATTTGGGCTTCACTCCAGTTTGCTGACGGCTTCCAGTGGAGCGACCGGGTGGGGCTTGCAGACGGGTGAACGAGAGAAGGAGGATGGCGCAGGGCAGCAGTTGATTGCAGTACCGATGAGGGTTGGAAGTGTTCCTGCACGAGGCGCTAAGGATTTTAGCAGTGGCCGGGTTTTTCTCGAGAAGTTTTCATTATTCCGCGCTCTTCCTTTCTCAAGTCCCGAGTCGTTCGGTGGCAAAAGACGGTTCAATACGCTCCCGGTGGGAATGACTGTATTGGGTCAATATTCTTTCAATTCGCAACCGAGCAAAATTGATTGTACAATTATTGTTTGTAATTTTTGGAAGAAATCGATGTTTTGTCCTGCTCATTATAGATTTCCAGAGTTTGACAAAATAAAGCGATCATAATAAGATCGTCTCCATACATGTCTACTTTTACAGCTGAAGCTCATTTTACTGTTTTGTAGCTGTTTTGCCTCATGTAAACGTAGTATTCATTGTTGTCGCTACACAACTTCCAGGAGTTCCAAGATCCCTTTGGACAATTCATTTAGGACCTACCCACCAGCAACGATTGGCTGTGTCTATGCTTACTGCGTCAAGTGCTGGGTCTGGGCAGTTTGCTGTTCCTGCTGCTCCTGCTGCTGCAGTATGGCGTTTTAAAAGACCCCAATACGATTCGGGACCGTTTGAACGCGTTTGACAAGCGTTTGAACGCGGAATCGGGCTCGAAATAAAAACGAGGGGGTTCTAAATTTAAACGGAAGCGGGCCACCAACAGCGAGGTGTCCATCACACACCGAGACTTCGATTTTCGCCCGCCCACCGCCGATCGTGATTGTGGTAGTGATAAGGCTGGTCGGAGGGCACTAGTACATGCACGAAACGGGTCGGCCATGTGGGTTTGACGAACTACCCGGCTCAAACTACCGCCGCACACGGTGTGCACACGTGTTGGTGGTGCTTTGACACTCGCCAAAACCGATAAGCTGCCAATCATAGCGACGTGACGTTTGATTATTGGCTTGTCGACGCGGGATCGGTTTCGGTGATTGCCGCTGCAGTGGGCTGGTGAAATGTTGATCTGAAGGATGTTGATGACTGTCACCGGGTAACACTGTTGGTTTGCAATGAATATTGCTTACAGTGCATAGATAACATACTACACACGAATACAGAGTATGGGACGCACTTTTTCTTGAATGTAGTATCTTTAGAGTTCAATGGAGACACCTGGTGCCTCACGCGCTGCTCGCATATACCCGAGCGTTGATTATGTGGCTGAATGAATTAGTTTTTTTTTAATATTTAAATAATATCTTGTGTTTTATAACTGTCGAATTCAAGTGTTTTTTCATTATATCACCTTTTACTAATAAACTCTACTTCATCAATACAGTCCGTAACATCCATTATTATTTGACCACCGATTTTGTTTAGATTAAAACGAAAACTACTAGTAGAGATAGGTGAAAGCAATGCTCTACTAAATTGCAGTAAATAACAAAACAATTTTTTGTTGAATTTTGCACATTGTTGCACACATTATTACCATTTGTTTCGTCATAGACAAAATTGCTCCATGCAACATAGCTTACGATCACTAACGAAAACTCATTTTTTCTAGGTTAAAAACAGTTTGAAAATTCGTAAAATATACGTGTAGTTTCAAACGACCTTGAATATATTTTTGGAATATTTTTTATTTTTTTTTAATAAATGTCTCATGAGTCGTGATCCCTTGCCACAGACATTCTTTGAAATGGAAGGTGTCCGAAATTGAACGCCCGCACTAAAATCCAAGCTTTTTAGAAACATCTTCTTATTTCATTTTGAAGTAGTGTTGGGTGTGTGCAGTAAAAGAAAGGTAGCGACCCAAATAGATCCCCCCCATACCAAAATTGATACATCACTGGAAACCGAATATGAGCAGTCGCTTGACAGTCAAGCAGTTCAAATTGAAAATTAATGTTTTTTTTAAGTTAGATAAAAGCTAATCAGTATTAGAATAATAACATAAGAAAATTGTTTATTGCTGCTGAATGGATGGTAAGTATTTTCATCACATTTGCCGAACTTGGCTTCCAGTGAAGTATCAATTTTGGTATGGGGGGGATCTATTTGGGTCGCTACCAAAAGAAAGAACCAGCAAAGGAAGGTAGGTAGAAGTTCCTGGATATGTTTTCGCGATCCAAATTAGCTTGCAAAATTGGATAAAACCCGTCCGAAATTCAAGTATCCGTGATATCTACAGCAGACAATATTGGAGGTTCTTTTGAACGAATCTGTAAAATCCAAGAAATACTGAATTGATTTCATAAATTATTTATTTTATTTTATTTCATTTGTATTTAAATTTCAATAAAGCTCTCTAGACAAGTGTTGACTTTATGTCATCTGTCGGTGGTTGCTACGATTTTTGGATAACTAATAAATCGAAACATTCAGGAAACACCACATACATTTCATCAAGCAATTCTTACGTTTTCATGGAAGAAGTTGAAAATAGAAAACATAAATATCAGATGCCAACAATCTTCAGAATACTCTATTGCTTCCTGAACAGAAATTCCAAATTGAATAAAAAAAAAACAATCTATTGCTATACGGCCAGTAATAACATACGCATCACCAGTATGGATGCATTGCGCCTTTTCCCATAGATTAAAATGACAAAGAATACAAAATAAACTTTTGAAAGGCATCCTTCAGGTCCCTCCTTGGTACAGTACGTCTGCATTACACCTGGCATATAGCATACCCAAGATCTGTCAAGTCTTAAACAAATATAAATCCGTTTACGACGCTACAAACGCGTCCAGCTCGTTCCAAATAATAAGAGAATTATCATCTTAGTAAACTGTAATTATTACGATTAGGCTTAGGAATTAGAATAAATTGTGTTTATAGTAGTAGCTAGATAGTCAGTAGTAGTTTTTTGAAGTATTAGGTTAGAGCTAGTGCTAGGCACAATAGTTTTTACAGAATTTTTTTCTATTTTTTCGTGGGTTTTTTCAATCTGCAATTATTTTCTTCCCACAATCTCTACCTTTAAAAATCGGCATCACAAAATAATGGTATGTAAGAAAATATTGGCCAAGACAGCTCAAAAAAATAATTCATCCAATGCGGTAAGAGTAGTTTATTTTCGACCCCACTACCACCAGCGTTTGTGTTCATCTGTGTATGATTATTATGGAAATAAACGAAACTAACTAACTAATTAACTCAAAGAAGTAGTTGTTTTGAAGTTGGAATGCAATCTTTTTGAAAAGTTCTACGCAATCCTAAGAAATTGCTCATATTCTGAATTTTTTAAACAGTTTTGAAAAAGTCGCTCCAGTATCCTATATTTCCACAAACGTCGTTTGCCGATCTAGTTGATCCGCACTGTTTTGTTTAAGCATTTCCATTTATAACTTACTTACTTACTTATCAGGCGCTACAACCGCTTTGCGGTCTTGGCCTGCTGCAACAAACTCCGGAACCGCTCACGGACGCGCGCCGTCATCAGCCAGTCATGTATCCCGGCCGTTCTGGCGGAAGAATCAACGCCATCTATCCATCTCAGTCTGGGCCTACCACGCCTCCTCTGTCCATGTGGACGGCCTAAA
>KB673124.1:332208-412537 GCA_000349145.1 Anopheles dirus | reverse complement strand
CGTGCCGCCGCTGGCGGCGGCAGTGTGTAGAGTGAAGGGGGGTGAAGAACGCTTGAAACGGGGTGAAAACACGAGAGTTGGGCGTTTTTTGCTGCCTGGGGACGTCTCGCAATGGACGTCCTAGTACTTCGTTTTGTATGACTTCGGGTTTGTGGGCCTACGTGAAGCGTCTCGCTTAGAGAGCTTAGCTTTCATCTCATAAGAGTGAAGCGTGCAGAGGATTCGGGTACGATATGCCTACCCTGCTACGCTTGTATAGACGTAGATCGGCTATCTTCGAGAAGCCCCTGCCCTACCTCACGTGGGCGTCCAAACCAAAAAAAGCCATGTCTCGAGCGCCTTTAGATCGAATCCGGAAAAATGCGTTGTTACGCTCCTACCTAGCCAGCCAAACATAGCTTTAGTCTGTCGATTTCGTTCGGATCTAACATCGTGTTCGCTTCATCATTTGATCCGGATCGATTCCGGGTTGTATCCCTACAACTTGGTGCGGTTGCTTCATCATTTGATCCGGATCGTATGCCCTGTAACGTGTTGGTGTAAATTACAAGGAACGACTGTTCAGGAGCGATTCCTCGTGATGTACTTAAATACCCCTAATGAATTATATACCAGCCCTCTAGATTTGTAGAACACAATTTTAAATTTACGACAATGCGACGGTTTCGAAAACTTGCTGTGTTGTACAGGAGAGCATAAAATTGTATTTGCTACATATTTTTCCTTGATTATTACTATAATCAAGGTTTACCATGCAGCGACCTGTTTTACCATATTTTCTAACGTCAATGTATGTCAAAGATAAAACAATCGACTTTTATAGAACACCTAAATGCAGTTCCATATGCTTGTTCTTGTCGTATTCCACCTCAAACTCTGTTCTTTTTTTAAGCTTGAAATGATGTGCTTCGTCACAATCACTCCGGTAATCATCCGGTAAAGAATGTTTCAGTAGAATCAAATATTTTTACATTAATCACTTGTCCCCAAATTTACTTCCTCGTTCTTCATCAACGGTACCCTAAAAAGCAGTACCACGTATTACACGTTTTTCTCAACACTACTTTAGCGAATGGAAGAAGTTTTTCAGCAAGTCGCATTATTTTAATACAAATTATAAAGCGTTCTGAACCAATTGATGAAAAAAAAATTTAACGTTAGTTGACTATTCGTCGCATTCAAATTTGATATTTTAAATCATTTAATTTTTTAGACCTTACAACGCATCGTCCATTACCTGGAGCCATGCAAAAACATACCACGAACTCTGTGATCGATTCTCTACAGTTGCTCAAGGAGTAGCTGGATCGCTCGATACAAATCCGGAACGATCGATCGTGGTACACCATATGGACCTGCATTTTAGTGTTCTATAAAAGTCGATTGTGTTTATCTTTACCTCGATACCTTTATTTATGTTATTTATATACCTTGATGCTAGAAAATTTGGCAAAATAGGTCGTTGCATGGCCAACCTTGATTATAGTCATAATCAAGGAAAAATATGTAGCAAATACATTTTTTATGCTCTCCTGTATAACACAGATTTTAGTTCATCAGAGCAATCGTTCCTGAACAATCACTCCTCGTAAAATACACCAGTCTTTTTTACCCTGGTATAACAGCCAGAACCTTGGAGAATTACGTTGCCGACCCAGGCAACTAAAAATAGCATGAAATGAAGTAGAATGAACCAACATTAATACGAATGAATGGAAAATGAACACCGATGAATTTACAAAAGCTCAAGTATATTTTTTAATAAAATGAATTAAAACGCCATTCACGATTTAAGGGCCTGACACAACGAGCAACCGTTCCTTAACGATCGTTTTCCGTAAACTACACCATTGTAGTTTACGGATCGATCCTTATCGAAACCGGATCAACATAGTAAAGTTTTTTCTTCAACATTACAGTTATAGGGGAAGAGAGTTAGGTTTTTTTCGTTGTCGCTGACGGAAATGCAGCTTAGCAAGTCACCACAGTTGACGAAAATATAGCTTTGTAAATCACCAAAGTAGATCGAAAGATCGGAACGGTTGGCTACGATGCAATTTTATAATAATAAACTATGCCATCGTCGCGCGCTATACAAGCTGGATCGGCGTGTTGACTACGTTGCATTTTAGCTTTAAGAAATAGTTGTAAATTGGGTATAAAACCCACGAAATGGGACTATAAATCGAGTGCTTAAAGAACGACCAACCAGTCTAGATCGGAGTTTGAGATTCCGTTCAAAGGCGATTGCTCCGGAGTGTACTCCGTGTGCAACATTCGTCGTTTATGTCCTTGTTGATATAACAATTCAATCTCGTTTATATCAAGACTGTATTATCGGGGCACAAAAAGGATGAAAAATAACGCAAAATACATTCAAAAACATTACACTATCAGCGAATTGCTTACATGGTGAAACTAAAATAGCAACGGTATCGTTAGCGCCATCTGTTGAGCATACCATAAAATACCACAGTATTTTGTAAAAAATGTGAGGGTGGCGCCATCTATAAGGCTTTTGGGATAAACCACTCAACTCCAGCACTTTGAGCAATTTCTATGGGCAAATCATCACGAATTTATGAAATATCAAGCAGAAGGCAGAATTTCGAATAAAAATTCCAAATTGCAAGCGATTTTGCCTCGGACAACTGTTCAAATGCTCGGTGCGTCACACAGCTGTTCAGTTGCTTGTTGGACGAGTAGAGCGTGTATAGCTCGGTTGTTGTACAGTATCTTTTTTTGCGAATTACGTCTGCACAGTTTATCTGGGCTGTTAAATTAGAGGTTTATTATACAGGTTTTACGAATTATACACGTTTACGGCGAAGTGAGTGTGCCGCTTGCTTCAAAAAGTGTGCAGTATGTGTCACCGGCTGTGGTAAACCATGTAACATAAACTCGACTTTAAAACTATGACCACCCAAGTAACCGACGCCCGCGAGGGAAGGTGTGCTTGGGTGGGACTAAGACTATACTTATTAACTATTTCACTGTAGCCGACGTTTATCAACACCTTTTTACTATCCTAACTTTTTGACCTATTGAGGTTCTCTCGTGTTCTTTCAACGGCCCCCTACCGACCGTAGGTCGCCTCCTCCGTCGCAGCCGCTAGCTCGGCTGCCGTCATCCCGCCGGACTCCGGTGACGCGGGAAGTGCAAGTGGCGATGCGGGTTCGGTCCGTGGTCGGTTCCTCGCTCTCAGTAGCAGGACGTGAGAAATGGCCGTGTGTTGTCCGACGGTGGTTCGGTCGCTCTTGTGTGGCAGCTCTCACAGCCACCGTCCTCGAAGAGATGGGTCGCGGCAGATCGGTCCGATCTCGCTCGGCACGTCTCTCCTCGCAGGATAAACTCCATTCGTCGCGGCCACGCAGGATAAACTGCAATAGGCTGTCTGGTTGCACGGTGTCCGCGGTGCCCGCGCCCAGCAGTTTTACCGGGACATGTACAAATCGCGGGTACTCAAACATGGCATGCTCCGCCGTCTCCAGAACTCCAGGACACCTGGTGCAGTCTGGTGAGGAGGTGAACCCTTTCATGTACAGGTAATCACGGAAAAATCCGTGACCGGAAACTACCTGTGACATGTGGAAATTCAACAGTTTATCTGGACAGTTTATAGGCGTGTTAACCCTTTGTACTTCTTTTACGAGCCTTCTCTCACGATGATTTATCGCCTTAACACTCTCTTACAAAATAATATATAAAAAATAGTATTATAGAGTACATAATGATCAGGTTGCCATGGTGTCCATTTATTCGTTTTCGATTCGATTAGTCCGATTTGTTAATATTTATAGTTTCGTTCATAATAGACAGAAATATAAAAAAATCTCAAGTTTTTTCTGTTTTCTGTAAGTATTTAGTTTAATTAGATCTTTTCTCTTCAGTTTGTTTGTTTGCACTTATACTCAAATAGTTATAAATTTCACTCGTAAACTTTCGCATCCCGTTCGCAGTAACGTTTGTGTATAAGTTTTTTTTTTAAATTGCTTTTTATGTTCTCCGTTAAAGTTTAAACATTTTTTGTTGTTGTGGTTGATTTAGCTTACATCTACAGCTCTCCAATACATCATCATCAAATTAATAAGCTGCAATATCTAGAAGTGTGTCGAAAATCTTCGATTCGTTCGCCCTCCGCATGTTATTAATCATTCTTCTCCCTAAACACATCAAGATTCGGAAAGGTTAGCAGCTTATATACCACCGGAAAGGGAATGTAACAAGTAAATACGTCGTACTTATATTGCAACACTGCCTAATGTTGAGTTGAGTTGGTATAAAACGTATCAATAATAAGGTATGATCATTCGTAACGGCGTAACACCTGCTAACGCCCCAAAGCATTTGGGGTGCAATCATCGTGCTGTTCTGTTTGAGTTTTGTTTTATTATAATGCAAACAATATATAATTAATAATTAATAAAGCCATATAAATAAAATTATATAAAATAAAATAAAGCTTGCAACAATCGTTAACAATCCATAACTAATGCTGATATAGGAAGAAAAACAAATATTAATACAATAAAACAAACTCCCAAACGAGTGCGTGTCTCGTCGGAACTACTGAACGAATAGTCATTCTTAGATGTTGGTAAACAATACTTTCATTTCCAGTGGTACAATAAGGTTCACGGGAGGAAGCACATACCTACACATATGGTTTTTACAATACTGCACAAAGCGGCAGTAAAAACGCATTTCGTTTTTTTTATGAAAAAAAAACAACAAAACATGCGGGAATACTGGTCGAGAATAGAAAAGAATACGATCAGATAATCGAGCTCAAGGAAGTTAAATAGCAAAAGAGATAGAGAAGAAAAAACAATAAACAGCTACTCATACAAACGAAAATGATGTTACATCAGGACTTCATGCGGAGCAGCTTCTGACCGCACACGTGGAATACACCCCAATCATTACAAGACTCAAAAACTGGTTAGTTGTGTTGTTTCGTGTGCATTGCGCTCATATGTACCCTTCTCTGCGGCGACTACACGAAATAATTCATGTGCTTGTGTTACTCTCTCCTCCTTGTGAGTTTGTGGTACTCTCTCCTCCGTAGCTCTTTCGCTATATGGTGGGTTACTTGTTAGAGGATACGACGATCCCGTTCAGTTCAGTCAAAAGTTAATTTTCGTCGATTCGTGTAAAGTTTTCCTCGGGTTCTCTTTCTATGTGGGCTTTTCTTTATCATACTTTAGTTCATTTACAGCTACTCTGTATTCTGTTTGGCCGGAGCATCCATCGCAGTTCTCGATCGTCGTTCCCATGTGTGGACACACACACTCACTCAAAGTAGTTTGACTCCGTGTTAACTAAAAAATTAAAGTACAATCAACCTATTCCTATTCTGTTCGTGAATGTTCACCATTTCAACAATTTTGCGAACATAAAAGGTTCTTGTACTTGAAATGTAAACTGGATAAATTTATAGACACGATTTCGTTACATTCCTTCGTCAACAAGCATTTTCGTCATATACCTTAAAATTGAACAATTAATATCGCGCTTGTTGTGTGTCCTTCGGTTCGGGGTTCGGTAGCCGGTTCGGCGTTCAACGCCCCGGGGCTGTGCGAACCGTTCGCGTTACACTTGAAAGTAATCACTAACAGCTGCCGTCGCCACTCCACCACCGCCATCGCTATCGGGTGTGCCCGTCCCTCTGCGACCACTGACCGGTGCGTGCGTGGCCGGTGTCGGTGTTGCCGTATCTGAATCCGTCGTGAGTGAATCGTTCGTGACCGATTTCGACACGCCGGACTCGCCGGCCGCTTCGTTGTGTAGCCTTTCGTACGGGTTTTCCTTGACGTTGAGATACTTCACCGACTCATAGTTCGGATCCGACTCGCTGCCGGTGAGTGATCCGTCGTAGTTGCTCGATATTCGGCTGAGACTGTTGTTGGTCGTGGCGGTGGTGTTGCTGTTGTGCTTGCTGTACCCGATCAGCTGGTCCGGGGAGCTTGTACTGCCCCCGTCACCGTCGCCATCGTCTGTCGAGGAGGGTGTTGTACGCGTTTCCGAAATGCTAGAGTATCCCGGCGAAGAGGAAAGCGTACCGATTGCTAGAGCCGCCGGCGCTCCAATGCCGCCGGGCGGTGTCGTACCCGGGCTCCCGGTGCCTCCCACCTGCACGGCCGCCGTAGATGGCGATGAAAGCAATGTCAGTGTGCCGGACGTGGTGTGCGGTATGCTAGAATATATATCGGACTCATCGTCTGGTTCAAGATTGTTGTTAATGTTCGGTTTACGTTTCTTGGCCTCCTCCGTGATGCTGGCGTAATCGTGACCCGAGGGCGGGTTTTTTCGTTCCGAGATCACACTGTAGCCGGGATCGTAATCGTCCTTCTCCCTGATGCTACTGTACCCGGGTGTGCTGCCGTCCGTATCATCATCGTCGGCCGCACCCCTACGCCCACCGAACTCCAAACGATTCCTCGCTCCGTTTTTCGTCCGGTTCGGTGGTTCCCGTATGCTGCTGTAGCCGTCACTGTCACGGTTTGTGTCAACCGCACCACCTGGAAGCTTGCTGGAAGCCGTCGTCGTAACCATCGTTTGGCCCGCTTGAGATATTGGTTTATTGTTGTTGTTGCCCGTCGGTCGCAGTATCTCGTAGTTCGGATCCGAATCCGATTCGGTACGATTGGAACCACGGTTCAGCGTCTCGTAGCCGGGATCGTTCAGGTTGCCGCGTGTGTCAGGCAGACTTTCGTACCCCGGTTCGCTGTCCGCTGTAAAAGATCGTTCGAGATAATGCTCGTCAATACCGTGGCATATTTCCAACGCGCCAAGCGACACTTTTCCAATACCTTGCGCAATCACCGCGCTCATCGACGTTATATCACCAGCAGCAGGTGTGTGATTTCGATTCAATTTCTGAATCTGTGCATAATCGGCCGATTTACGAGCCAATTCTGCCACGCCAACCTTGGCGCTGTCTCCAGGAATCGTTTCGTAGCCCGGGTCCTTGTTCGGGTACGTGCCGGTGCTGTTGCGTTGTGCCGCTGTTGTTTGCTTTCTGTTAGGGGATCCACCGTGCAGCGACCCGCTACCATTGAACTGGGATGCGTCGGAATCAGATAGGAACTGCTGCCTGAGATGATCGTCAGTCGATCCATCCTTTCGCAGCGGAACGGGTGAAGAATTTTGTGACGGTACTTTCGAAAGTTTGTTCTTTTTCATCACCTGAAAGAAGAGTTCAATGGAATGTGTTGAGCATTACATACACAGAAACGGTGAAAATCTAAATAACGATAGGTAAAAATTAATACTTAAATTTGATGGGCATTTGTTATAGTAGCGCCGTCCTAGTCCTCCTTCTTATGCTACCCATATGAACAATGTAGCATAGTTATATAATTGGAAATGGTCAATCATAATAATGGCCAATATAACAAATGAACTAAATTATTCGTACTATAAATGGCCCGGTATATGATATTAGTGAGCCTTTTGAAATGTCCAAAGAAACCTAATTAAAAGTCATATTAATTACATTTTGAGATTTTATTTTGACAAGATTAAGAAATGTTGACAATTTAAAATGTTCCCTGGATCGTGTAAAACCATGAAAAACTAATATAAATATTTATTTACGCTGCCCGCCAATAGATGGCGCCACTGTATAAAGGTGTTAGATTATCTAGCATTGCAGTGGCAAATTGGGGCGGATTGTTGTATAATAACATCCAATTAAGACCAATTTAACTAATGCTACTAATGCTTTAAACAAACTACTATTTGACCCTTTATGAACTTCAATTATTTCATGAACAGAGTGTTGGAAGATACTGCTAATAATCCAGTTTGAGAATATACATTCAGAACGAAAATATGCCCTCTGTTGGCTGGTATTACAACTAAACAATTTATATCAGTTCCACAGTCGATTTTGCAAATATTTAAAAAACTATTTCCGAGGTAGCAAAAATTAGCAAAATGAAACAAAACATAGATTAATGTCGACAGGCTACATACCTTTGCGTACATGCCTTCCAAATCCTTCGATGGGCTCTTTTTCTGCTTGTTTCCCACAGCCGAGCCATTCGGCAGCGTTGTACTATCTACATCGGTGGTAGGCTTGATTCCAGCGTTTTCTCTATTGGACGCTACCGCACCAACGCATTCGATCACAGAGGCTGCCGAGTTACGCCCGGACGTGACCGTGGTCGTACTGGACGATGCCACATTGCCCGAACCAAGCATCGACTGGTTGGAAGTGTTGAAGAAACTGTTTGCCTGATGTTTCAGCGTCTTTGGCGTTGGAGGTAGCGGACTGTTCGCCTGCCGTTTCTCCGGTTTCGGTGAGCCTAGATTGCCCACCGAGCTGGTGCAACTCGACGACGAAGCTTGCCGCGAATGTTGGACAAACGTTTGCGCCCTCAACCCACCACCACCACCACCACCCTCACCACCGACGACGACTACACTGGACGGAGTCAGATGCGATGGATGACCGTGCGTGTGCTCATCGCCCGACGGTACCATATTGCTGTGATTGCTAAGGCGATTCGAGGCGGAGGGATGCGTTGAGCTTTGGTTGCTTGGAACACCAGAACCAGAATCGAGCGAGTCGTTCAACGTCCCATGCAGCGTTTGCATCGGCGGAGGTTGCGGTCTGCTCGAGGCGCCCGTATTTATTTCGACCGAAACAGTCATCGCATTCGGTGGTTGAATTTGTGCATACGTTTCCGAACCGCTCGTGTACAGATCGCCCTGGTTTCCTGGATCGTCGATCGCGGCGTACATTTCATCCGAATCGTCCGACACGGTGGCATAGTGCGAATCGCCCAATATCTGTCTCCGTTTCGCCGTCGTTTGGTTCGGTATGTTCTGAGGCAGCAGGTTTGCCAGCGGTTCCCGCACGCTTATGCTTGTGTAGCCCTCTGTAAATTAGAATTAATTTTAGAAGACAGTTTCAGAGTTTTGTATTAATTCACACCACGCCACCAACTCACTTGACGAATCTTGCGAATCTCCGCTAAAATGTTGCGTCGACGGTTGGACGATTGGAGGAGTCATGTAGGGTAGGTCTTGACTAGCAGAAACACGCCCAGCGATAGCGGATGCAGCCGGAATATCCTGTTCAAAAGTAACACCATCAATAAAACTCAAAACATTTGGAACCGCGTTCCATCGTTCAACGCACCACCGTCGAAGTTTCGCGATCTTCCAAATTCTGTGCCGATTCACGTCGCGAAATGGGGCTCATCAGCTCGTCATCGTCCTCATCTTCATCGTCATCGTCATCCCCGTCCCGCGGTTTTGAGCGACTCGTTACCCCGGACGGACCACTGGTTCCGCTCTCGAAGGAAGCATTACCGGCGGGCTGCGCTACTTGCGCATACGGATGTTCCATACGCCGCAGCTTGTCGTACGCATGAGGGGGCGAACGGACGCGAGCGTACGGTGAACTAATATCATCTGCCTGGCTGATAGAGCTATGTTGCGAGACGCTGGTTTGCTTCTTTAAACTGGCCGATGCTGTAAGAGAAAGCAAATGGTTGACAAAGCATTGTCGCTGTTTCGTGTTTGATTCCGGCCATCAGGACTAAGCATGAAGAAACGGATCCTAAAGTCAGATTTGTATTGCTTCGGCTCTTTTGCAACGATTTCTACTATACATGTCTCGTCTGCCTGAAGGAGTATACTTTGAACGATAAAAAGTGTAGCGTCATTTATGTTCCATAACTCACTATTTTTATTCTTTCTACTGTTGCTCAAAGCTTTACTCAAGTCTAATGTAGAGAAAGGAAAATGTTCAATAACTTATTGAACGAGAGACGCTAGATCATCAAATGTGCTATCGATGCAAAAGGATTTTGGGCATATTTGTTTGACTAATGTTAATCTCTCTGCAGTTTAGCATAGTTTCTTTTAAAGTATCGCACAACTATTTGAATATAATTTTGGGTTTGTATTTTGTTTACCCCACTCGTCTGACCATGTTTCGACAACTGATTAGCA
Source organism: Anopheles dirus (assembly GCA_000349145.1). Taxonomy (NCBI): domain Eukaryota; kingdom Metazoa; phylum Arthropoda; class Insecta; order Diptera; family Culicidae; genus Anopheles; species Anopheles dirus. Next base: position 402,568 of record KB673124.1, on the reverse strand, counting down.
TGATTATGCTGCCTTGAATTTAAGTCAACAAGACCGAAAATGTATGTTAATAGCTGTGAAGGACTTAGCAATCTGCCTATAAAAGAGTGTATTTTTAATTTATCAAGACATTTCTGTATCCAATCTCATTACAAAAACAACTACAGAAACAATACTTACGACTCCTTCCTTGCGGCAAGTCTTGTACTTTGTCTCCAACAGTTGCGTACAGCTCGGAATTGTTATCACCTGCTGGTTCTGCGATGGGAATGTCTGGGAGGCTTCGATGTGGTGCATTGGAAGTTCTAGCAATCGAATAAACAGTAGCATAAAAAGAAGGAAGGACATCATATCAGAATGAACACAATTTCCACCAATTGAAGTATGAACTAACGGGTAGTACTGAAAGAAATGCAACACTACACACGATTCTACTAGGAAGATTGTTTACTTTTCTTTTGCACAAAAACAAAACGACAAACCTTTTACTACTGCTCTCGGTATCTGAGCCGAAGCCACCACCGGCAACACTGGCCGGGCGCAGATTCGATGCATTCGGCGAGGCTGTTCCCAGCGCCCCGTTTGCCGTGCTGGCTGTGGCATTGATTGCGACATTCGAGCCCGAATTCAACAGAGTGTCCTCTAGATTCGTAAGCTTGACCATGCCCTCCAGGCCGAGCAGATCATTTCTAGATTCGTTTGTGCACGATCGGGCGGATCGGGGACGGGCAGCAGGCACCAGTGCGGACGGGTGTGTGAGGACGTGTTCATTGTTTGTTGTGGTGGTGGCACACATTTAAATCACACGCAATTACATAGTCAAACACACACGCACGCACGCACACAACATTCAGCAAACAAAAATGGTAAAAAAAAGAACAAGAAGAAGGAAAAAACAATAAAGTATGACATTGCTTACAAATCCATTGAGAGAGGAAGTATGAATGCATTTGTGAAGCAACGTAAAACATAAGCAAAAGCAATTAATGCAAATATTATGTGAGTAAATGATATACAGTTAATGTGAGTAACATGGATTAGTTTATGATGTAATGTGTATACTACGTTAGAAATGTAATGCATAATAATAGAATGTAGGTTAGAAGATTTCATTTTGTATCATAACGTAGGGACGTAGCGCGAAATTTCTCAGCGAGAAATTTCTCGCTATAAAGTGCATACATAAAAAACGGCCGTAAAAAAGGGCCTTATGTATGCACTTTACAGCGAGAAATTTCGCGCTACGTCTATTTGCCTGTTTACTTCAAACTGTAACTTGTCTATTTTTCTTGTTTTATGAAATTTTTATTTTATATTTCATTCTGCAATGGATAGAGTAGTCGAAATCAAAGTTTATGATGATTTAGACTGTATCTATACTATTTTCAATGAGTCAATATAATCAATCATTGTGATGTGATAATAGCACATGATTGTTATTTTCACCGACCTAAATTTCAATAGCATCATTGTTTGATCACCTTGTTGCTTTTTTATAACTTCAAAACCTTCTCGTCAACAAAATAGTACAAAATACGAAAACATAAAAATAACATAAATCGATACTTTAATCCAGTTCGGATAAAAATTGTACTCTAGAAATGGAGAAAGCGCTTCTTTGACGAGAAACAACACAAAATCGAAGATAGCTGAAAAGTCACACTATGTTTATCGTAAGAATGAGCATTGTGAAGTTAGTCCGGTTGTTAGAACTAGTGGAAATATGGAAAATAAAAGTTTCAATATAATATTTTATTAAATAATAAAAAAATATCTCATATTCCAATTTGGTATCAATTCAATTCAGCTCGTCTTGAATTCAAGATAAATAAAAATAAGCACGCTTTTGCTATCCGGGTAGCCGGTTGTCTGGAATACGGTTAATATGTTTATTCATATTTTTGAAAACCTACTGCCTGCCTAACGACTAGCTTGCCGACTACTAAATTAATGCCTTTTAATATGATTCCATGGTGTAAAAAGTTTAAAAAATTTAACAAATTTTAGAAGTTTAATTTACAAATTTTACAAATAAAAGAAGTGCGTAATAGGAGGTCCTTCAAAAGTGTTGATCTACTCGTTCACTTCCAATGCATCATTTACTAGGACCCTCCGGTACCTATGTACTATTGGTTCAAGATCAAGAACCTAAATACTATTGGTTTCTTGGTTTCGTCAAAAGATGGCCCCACTGAACAAACAGTATTTTAGCTCGCAACTGACAAATTGCTACAACACAGATTTGTCACATCGGTGTATTAGCATCAATTAAAATGTTATTCGGGTGTTTATTTCAACACCTTAGTTCATAGAGATTCTAGAAGTACATCAACAGAGAAAATCAACAGAGAATGAAAATGCTGTATGATGCTGGAGAAGGACAATTTTGAAAAAAATATTTAAACGGCTCTTTATGAAGTCTCATCATTCAGGAATTTTTCACGAAAGGACCTGTGTACAACGTATTTAACTTATGTCTGCGTGTTTAATGTAGTAGTGCAAGCTTATTCTCACTTCTCGGCTGAGTTGTACACGTTGTTTATGGATTATGAGGATGGTGTTAATAATTGTAAATGGAAATTCCACTGACTGGAACTAAGCATTGAGTGATTTTGAGTGATTGCTAGTTTAATTCTTAAATATCTTTCAAATTGTCTAAATATAAAATGAACGAAAAAAATATGTTCAGTTAAATCCTACGCTACATAAACTTCATTGAAGTTATAGATTCTCGTTTTTATCAGCTATACCTTGTCCAAGACATTACGGTTTTTGTGTTACTGTTGTTTTTCGTGTTGTTTGTATTATCTTCATAATTTATTTCACTAAATCCTCGCACGTTTCAAATACCTGTGTGTTTCAATAAACGTGTTCTGAAGTGTGTGAATTGCAAAAATGCAAAAAATGGCAGTTGATTTAGCATGTTTATATTTTTGAGTCATGTATCTTCTCATAAAATTTTCTATGGTGCTACAAACATGAAAATGAAATTAGATGAAATTAGCTTTGTTGTTCAGCCAATACTATTCTCTGTTTTGAAGAGGATATATGAAATTCATATAATGCATTATATTGTAAATTGGTTTTATTCGAAAAAAAACAATATTTTTTTCTAATTAATATTATTTTAGTAAACAAATTTGATTATATCATGATATTATTAGTAGAAGTAGAAGTAACTTTTATATGAACAACTGACTGAATGTATATGGTACATGCAAACACAAATGAAGCGTTAGATTAGATGGTGCCAAGTAAATCCCAGCGACAACGAAAGCTTTGACCTTCTCCCCCAGTGTATCCCTGGACCGTACTAAGCATAGCTAGGCGAGAACGTCATTCGGATCCAATTGTCGAGTGTGATTTCATGAATGACTCACTTATTCGCAAAGGAAAGCGATAAAACCCGTAAGGTCTCCCCCATGCACGCAAGCAACCCATGTTCCGCGTCAAGCCTACAACTACCCCGGCTGATTGCCCTGGCGGAAGCGAACAAAAAGGCGACACTTACTTGATCTCCTGCTTACGGCGACAGCAGAGGCACGATAGTACGGCCGTGATCATGCTGACCATGATGACGGCCGAAACCGAGTACAGCCAGAATGCGTCATATCCCAGCGTTTGGAGCTGCATGATCGCGATGCGACGGTGCGACGATGTTTATTATACCGCGGCCCAGCTCGGTTCAGTGTCGCACATAAAAAATCCCCCGCCGTTTCGGCACTCGGACAATGCTTTATGGAAGCTAGAGGTAAAGCGAGCACTACTATCTCTTCCGAATCTTTGCGACCCACACCGGCGGACAACAGTTGCGGATCGTTGAACTTTTACCCCTTCCACACGGCAACACTGGGGTACACTGTTAGCCTACTTTGCGGAGGCCAAGTCTGGAGTCGATCCTTGCACGTGCCCAGATCAATCCACATCATGTTTTATTTTACACATCGCACCATGCTATGACTGGAAGGGAAGGTAAACAACATCGAAGTATGCGTTAAACAAAACGTATCTAAATCACAATGCACTCCACGCAGTTGGTCAGCTTAAGGGAAAGTGCTGTACTATTGGGTTGCAATGTTTTAGTAGGTTCCCGAGAGATGCACTCGGTGCTTTCGATGTGATAGTGGGAACTTCTTCACACAAATGCAGATGAAAACCAACACCAGCTTACACGATCGACTAAACAGATGAACTAGAAACGTGATACCGCGGAATGTACGGCATGAATCAACGCAGCGTAGTTCATCTTACACTATCGTCACCAAAGCACTGCCGGCACTTGGTTTATCTTTGTCCTCACTACGACAAGGTGAAGGCCAACGTTCCCGGCCAGCTGTGTTGATCAATGAAAAATTAAATAAAACACTTTTTTGGATAAACATATTTTCGCGCAAGCACATACACACACGCACCCGATTGCCCTGCACACTACTACCGAGGTGATGCTGATGATTTCATTTAGTATACATCTCACACATGCTGCCCAAGCTCTGCACAGCAGTTTTCACCGCAGCATGCACAGTGAAAAAGGAAAACAAACGATTTCTCCCACCGTCGTGTCCCGTGGTTGCGTACCACGAGTGCTCCACATCCGATGCTCTGACTCAGTCTTGCTCTCGCTCTTCCTTTTGGAAATGCATTAAACTTCGCTATGCGCGATATCGATAGCTGCCGTCGGATACGGATGTCGTGCGGAGGGCGAGGGGTTGGGCGAAGTGGCGAAGGTCGCCGCACCGCGTATGCCTCACTTTGCCCAGCTCGTCCACTAATCCACAAAGAGAAAGGTAACCGTAGCCTAGCCGCTTGCCACTACGACGGCAAGGCGAGCAAAGTTTTGGAGAGATTTTTTCTATCGGAGCAACAGCCTTTCTTCGATCGGGTAGGGGTGGGGGTGGGGGGAGCTTTCTTTGGAGCACTGCTGGAGCTAGCTGGATAGGCTGCCGAATGGCCCACCTCGACGCCGGAGAGCGTATAGCCGACGCTAGTAAACGGGAACAAACTAATGAAAGTCGGTGCATCTCCTCCGGACTTTGGGGTAAAACAAAGCACGCGGATTGTTTTCGCTAATGCCTCCGGGAACACCTAAACAATCACATAACAACACTTCGCTTTTGGGCAGTAGAAAAACATCTACGTCACGCACGGCAAAACAGATCAAGCTCGGCGTAAATCACAGCCCCTTCGCACTTTCCGTAAACACACAGCGAAACTCACGTTGCTAGACAGCAGCCAGCAAATGCCACACTATTTTCGCACGTTGCATCACGAATGCAATAAACATAAATCAAAATATCACGCGAACGCACGATGCGACCCCGTTGCGCGAGCAAGATTTCTTTCTTCTTCTTCTTTCTATTTTGGTTGACAGATTGTTCTCTTGTGATTCGTCCACGGGATCATAATCAGAGGCAAATTGCGAGTGGGTGAAAGAGAGGACCTATAAGCCCATCGCCCAGATCGCCGAAAACCCCCGTTTTGACGTTTAAAAAAAGAAAAATAAAAAAATGAACCTGACACCCGATCACCTATCTGTCAAACGATGTTTTGTTTGTTGTTCGAATTTCGAAACTTCGTTCAAACTAGCGGTTATGAATAAATGATATGCGAAAGATTATTTTACTTATAACATGAAGAAACACATGAAGTGTAGTGTGAAAGAAACGATGATATATTAAATTAATCAATTGGCTATGGAACGTGTGCAGCTAGACAACGTAATGTTTGGTTTTTGTTGATGAACCCATGTGAATTGTAGTAGTGTTGGTTGCAGACAGTGGATGTGGTTATTGTGCCAGTTACTGCTCCGATTTCTGCTTCGATACGGTTATTTGTGTAGAAACCAGATTGTGAATTCTCGAAAAAATAGTGTTGATTTTAACGGTAGGTGACCCGAGGTCGGCCAGCCTTACGGAGCACGATGTGGAACCGAAGCTCTACTGTGTTCGATATAAAGAAGATCATCAACGAGGACGCTATCAGCTGTAGCGCGGTTTATGCAAGAGTAAGTGTGGGACTAATTATCTACACAGTGGCTAATCAGGTTTTACCTATTGTTTCATCGAAACAGCACAATTTCTTTGCCATGTCACACACTGAGAACGCATTCACATGCTGGACCACCGGGGCAACTGCGTGCACACCGTTATCAATGCGAAAGAACATTCCCAAATCCTTTTGATGTACATAGTCTCCGAACACAGCAAAGACGAACAGGATATGGACGAAAACATCAATTGTTATCTACTTCGCCCCCGGAATGGATGCGGTACTTCTACGGTTTTGCACCTGAACCAGCCGCTTCCATGTGAACGAGCAGAGGTAAAAGCATTTAACGACATGAACTGTAATTGTTTTGAATTTCTTTGACCTCTCGTCTTAGTTTCTTGGTTGATACTCGCCCGGGTCTTCTGCCCTCATCCGAAACGTTTCTATGTCAAGGGTCCCACTTTGCGGCATAGCTCCCCACGTACCGAGGAGAACTAGCGGAAGTTTAATGGATCTTCTGATTTAGCAAACACTTGTCGGGCAGAAACCTTATTTCCAAATAAACTGCTATCGGCTGAACAAACGGACTTCGAACACCACACCTTCGCGTGGTCTGGCCTGAGTTCGCCGGTAACAGTAATATATGTTTAACTTTATTAATATTTACACAATGACATACAATGGCTGCATTCACAACTATGCTGTTTACGTTTCAGGCAAGATCCCGTAAGTTCGCATTTGAACTTAATTGAAAAGACGGATTTCTCGGTTCCAGCGACTTGATGATTCCGACACACTAGACAATTTCGAATTGTTCTACATTGTTGAAGAGTTTGATGCTGCCCACATTCTGCTTCGTTTACAAAAAAAGGTTATTAATCCGTTACAGTGCATTTTTAACATCACTACAACCTTTACATTACTACTTTTCGGCGAGAACTCTGAAACGCTCTGGCGGACCTCTCCAATCAACTGCAGATGTTGTCTACAAAATTTCACTGACTTTATCGGTGACTCGCGAAGCGTGGGTATCTTTTTCAAACATTCCTACCGATATGTAGACTCTGCCGCTTTGTAAGAAATTCCGAACATCACCTAATGTGGTTATATTAAACTACTTCCGCAGACATGACTGTTTTGTTTGTCTCGCATGTAACATGTCGACGACACATAGTAATATGTAATTGTATGAGTAAACAGATAAGTACAAGTTCTATTCATCACGGATATACACACTTCTGGTAGCGAATGGGGAATCTCGATATGAACAACAATAAAATGTTTGTTACTTAAAAAAACTTCGACTTTTTGCCATTGATAACATGAGTAATTAGTAAAGTAGATAATGTGTGGCTGTATAAATATAGCACCACAGGTGGGTATAGCACAAAGACCCGTGGCTTGTAGTGTGTTACAATGACTGTGGGCCAAAGATGAAGAAACATTGAGATTAACTAGGAAAGCAATGTCTCGATAAAACTAATGTTCTATTAGAAATGTAATCTGAATACACATCATGTCAAAAATCCATTATGGCACAGAAGGGAGTTAACCTACTTAAACCACGCTACTTACCATACCTAATTCTTAAAAAAATATGAGCTAGATTTAGCTAATTTATGTACGTTTGTTCTTCTGTGTAATTAATCAGTCCTTAGTAATGGTGGGCCATTGAATATTTCGATATACATTTGTTTGTTTTGTTTAATGCAGTTTGTAGAAAAGTATATGAGCGCAGCATGTAGTAGAATTTTTCAAACGTTCATTTCAACTAGATAGGAATGCTCTTATATTATTTCAACCCTTTGTGCCATATACAAAGAATCATATGCCAAACTAAAACAATGTTTTTTCTGTCAGTTTTTTTCTTTGTTTGTAAGAGGATGGGAAATTGAGAATCTCCGAAAACCATCACATCTCAGATAGATATACCTGAGACATAGACTCTGTTCAAATCTGGCAAAACCCTTTTAGACGCATTTTTAGGATGAAAAGGTGCTCATGAGGGTTGTTAGCCCCGCATGTGTGTCCGTCCTCATGGATAGAATGGTATGAACGAGCGTCATACCCAACAGTGGCCTTTATTATGGTAAGATGTTGGCAACCCTGCCAAATAGAATTAGAAAATAGAATTAGAATAAGAGAATGACTGGCGAACTGTCATCACGAGGGAAGCGCGTTCGCTCCCTCTCTTTTGCGAATACCACCATCGGAAACAGACGTGTGTTAAGAGGTAAAATATACGGCAAGCAAATACAACATAAGATGTTGTAAGTAAGGCTCACCTAAGGCTTACTGGAAACATTCTCACATACATCTGACACCGAGAACTCATACAAACTGGGTACATCACTCCACAAGGACGCTGTAATTTGCGTGTCCACTACAATGTACCATAGTCGTCGTATGCTGGAATATTGCAAGGATGTTACGGGATGATAGAAATGAAATTAACAAATTAGAAGATTATTTTGTTCAATGGTTGTTCTTGTAAATCCTTGGAACCAGTAAAAAAATAGATCTATTGTAATGCGCCAGACTCAAAATTTATATCGTTTTTTTGTAAAAAGTTGTGTGATTTTGAAAATGAAAAGCATACCCGGATATCCGGTCGTAGAGTTCAGGATTAACAAAATTAAAAATTTTGAGCCTTTTTTAAAATTTTTTTCAAACCGCTCAAGAAAGAAATACGTCTGTAATTGTAAGGGTTGAAATGCTCTTTTCCCCTGGTTTTGGGATAGTCACTACTTTTTAAACTTTACATTTTGCTGGAAAAGATCCGATTTAAGGTAGCCGCTGAAGATTAAGTGAATAAGGATGATAGCTGTCCTAGGATGATCTTTAGTACTCTACTACTTCCTCTGATCAAAAATCTAGCATACAACAAATCCCTTAGTAAATTGTGGAAGATCAGTGCCTCTTTGTCGAATCTGGCCGTAAGGTATAGTAGAAGAAAAATCTGAAAGACCTTTATGACCACTGACAATGGTTTATGACCATTCCTAAAGTGGTAATTCCGCAGGTATTGGGAAACAGACTTTTCCTAAACCATGCAAGCCATGCTGCTTGTGGAGATACTTTGTCGTGATGGTTATCTTAAACTGGATCAACCAAACTGTAGCGTTCAAGCTAGGACTTGAAGTATTTCATGTTCTATAGTCTTCGCAACTTTCCGCTTTGGCTGAAGGTGAAGTTGACTAAGGACGAGTTGATATTTGACAAATGCTCAGTGGAAAAGTAGTTGTTTGCATGGTTTGTAGATAATTAAAGTATGGCCTCTTTCTTTTCTTCGTGGAAAATCAGTTAGGTTTTAGATGGTTCAAATCCTAAGAGTAGTTTCGCTTATGATTGTGAAATACATAAATTGTTGATGTCTTTGGATATTGTTTTCTTTGTTGCTTTTGAGTTCACATGAACGCAGAATTAGCAAATCTAGCTTTAAAGTATTTAAATATGGTTGAAGTCTTACATTTTCCAGATTCACTACGCGATAAGGAGCCGATTTTATCAGCCAGCTAGGGCGAACTTGCAGATATGTATGGATGGGATAACCTGTATCTATCTTGAAGATTTTGCGCTTGGTAGCCAGAAACGCGCATACGTGTGAAATGTTCTAACCAGGATTCGAACTAAAGACAATCTGAAAGCTAAGCCGTCAACCTCCAGTGTACGGCTATTGTGCAGGCCAGAAGAAATAAATCAGATTATAGATAAAAGATTCAACTATGTGGATTTGATTTGGTATACTTATACATACGCAATCAGGACGATAGTAATCGACACTTATCGATATGCGACATAACGGTCGACAGGAACTTAGGTAACGGTTATATAAACCAACAGGTAGATAAACTCAAGTGCTTCACAACCATTGCAATGCAATTCAACCATTCCCGGCCATATACACGATATCAATCGTCGCCGTAGATAGCACGAGACCCAAACTCACACAAGGGGTCCGTTAGATAGCGATTCGCGGTACGTATTATTTTCGGCTCCAACATTTTCTTTGTATAAGGCGGATCCAAAACATTAGAGTAATCGCAGGCCCGAAGGACCGCACATGTCACTGGAACTTTATCGACTTTGCGCGACAGTACCCGGGATGCGAGTTTAACAGCGTGTGACGGAAGGCGCGGAAAGAAAGGAGCTACTGATAAGCGACCTGTTACTATCTTCGTGCAAGATATCGATACTATGCCCCATCATCGTCGTCGTCATCACCATCATCACCCGGGGCAGAGCGCGAATGGCGATAGCGAGGTGAGCGCTTTTCGATAAACATTATTTCCCAGTCGGTCTACGGATTCGCCTCGTTCAGGTTGTGTAGTGTATTTCAGCACTGGTTCGGTTTCAGGTAGTAGTTTTGAGCTGTGCGGTTCGAGCTGGGAGTTTTCAAAGCCCGGATTGCATCGTGCGTCTAAACATTAGCTAGCGGGAAGTACACAACCGCCACTGGAAACGTGGAAACGCAATTCTGACACGCTGCTTTTGGATTTTACAAGCGACACATACGGCCGTCTTCCGTCTCGGCTGCGTGCTATCTCTGGTCAATCTGGAAACCAAGTACGTAATTATGATAAGAGAACCCACCGTACATGCAGAAACAACATCGATGTATTGCCGGTGCAGTACGTTACGACGATTGTACCCTAGTATGTTCGATTTGCCTGCCATTACCTCGTCGTGCCGTTCGGCACCAGATTTGAAGAGTGTACTGAGGGATAGTAAGAGAAGCGGAAGTGACTACATGTTCCAACCTATTCCACCACTGTAGAAAATGTTGATCTTCCTCACCACCACATTGGAATGGGCACTAAGATAGCGTATTTGTCACTGGTTGTTTGCCTCGGTTGGCTTCCGGCCCTCACCGGCACAACCACCACTCCGAGCACCCTTCTCGCAGGTATGCATCCAACAAAGGACGCTTCGCATCTCGTTACGGTTTGTGCTGGGTATTTGTTGTTCACTTTTGCGTATTACATTAATAACTCTTTTATTGTCTGGCTTCTCTTTGTCCGTCTCGTTCGCAGTACTAGCTGATACACCGTTTGTCCAGTGTGGTGATGTGGTATGCCATGCGGAGACTCAAGTGTGCAATGGGATCGAGTGCGAGTGTAAAGCACACTTCGAGCAATACCTTGTCGGACCAACGCTAGGATCGACAGAATGCGTGCCTTGCCCCGCCGAAGGACAGCAGTGCCGGGCCTGCTGTATCAGCGATGCACTCACCTGTTATCGTGGTGTTTGCCAGAGGTGCTCCGTGGACAATAATGGAAATTGCATGTAAGAAAGCACGCAAAAAAAAATAATTCAACGGGGTTTAGTTTATCCCACAACTGGACGATATTTAAATCGATGTGTGCCATTTTGTTGTGACATCGTTGCAGCAGCCAGGAGTCTCTGTTTTTCCTGACCGCTGCCCAAGTGGCCCTGGCAACGGCTATGGTGCTCGGTGTGATTTCGCTAAGCTTTCTCCTGTACAAAACACTTCGCAACCGTTTGAGGTAACGACATGATCAATTGCTTATCCTTCCGCTTAGGACGCAAATCGAACTTAAACGCTCCCAAACATTCCAGACGGAACAATCCAGTGCTTGAAAGTGAATTCCGCCAGTCCGTCGTTAGTCGTGTGTCCCTTTCATCGATACAGCAGCGTGTCGTTAGGCGTTTGCGAGATCGTCCACCGAAATATGAAACGAGACACAACTACGAGTATCAGCAGCGACAGGGAACGGAACGACAGACCAGTCAGCAGACCACCGAGACCGAGAATGTTCGACAGCCTAACGTCGTACCGATTGGGGGACCGCCTCCGGCATATGACGGCGATACGGTAAGCGGTTGTGATCTTGAATGATTGTCATACGGTGCTACCTACAGTTTGTCACACATTTTGTTAATCTCAATTACAGCTTTCGTTAGCTGAAAATCCTCCACCCTACACACAAGAACAACCCGGTGGACCGAATGATGGTATTGCGGTTATAGATGTTCCGTCATCCGACACATCCGATCCACCACGACCAACCATCGATGCGCCAAGTAACCGTGAGTCGGGCATCACGAACCAGGCGTTCGAGCCGGACAAACTCGTACCATCGTCCCAGATCATACAGCCCTCCGACAGTGGCGGAATCGATGGACGTCCGAACGAAGGTTGCTATGATATTCCCCTAGTCAGTAGAGACGATAAGACGGTCTACATGTAGGACGTACCACATTTGTACTGTAGCACACGTGTTCACACGTTTTTCCATGCAACGTTGTTAAGCGATACTATTAATGTTGTTCTTTTTTTAAAGAAAAGTATAGGAATGCATTTCCTCGACAAATTATTTCCCTCCACGGTTGCTTTATTACGCTGATCCGTCCGTGTCCAGCGATAGCGGTTCACTAGGCGAAAGAAAAGAAACACTATTGTGGCAGATGGTTAGTTTGTCAGCGCTTCCAATGCTGCTACCACATCGCCGCGATGCACACGCAGGGTCTGTTCCGCTTTACTACGGGTGATTTCCATTTCACGGATCTAGAATAGAATGAATCATGGATCAGTTGAATTCAATTTGCCACCATGGATTAACGCAAAACTTACGATCAGTTCGATGTCTTCCTTTTTCACGTGAACTTTCTGAAGCTCTCGTTCCATGGCAAGTTTTTCCTCATTTTCCTTGTTTCTTTTGTCTTCAAACAAATTAGCTGCCTACACAGAAGCATATCAATGCATTGTTAATGAGGATCCTGTCGCAAATTCAGAGCCATCGCAAGTGGCACCTTCGGATCAGGGACAAACTTACGTTCGAACACAGATTGTGTGAGGTGATTTCCTTCTCCTCGGCGTAATCCGTCACACGCTCCAAATCTGCCGCACCACCATCGTGTTTGGAGGATTTCTTCTGTTTCTTGTCGGTCGCATCGTCGACACCGTTGACTACTTCCGGATCAGTCATAGTGGTGGGGTCTGGTGTTGGAGTATTTAACACAATTTTAGCTACGGCAAAATTTTCCCGGCACCACACGAGTTAGCAAAAAAATAACAAACACACAACCTGACGTCTATGGACGTCAAAATTAGAAAAAAAATAATACAACGAGTAAGTTAACGGTTAACGCTACGGGTAGCACGTTTTTCCTACAATGGGCTTTTAACGTTTGTTTGACGTTTATCATTATCGACGTTTATCAGCGCAACAAATTACCGATCTCATTGTAACTCACACACCTTAAATTTGCCTACTGTAAAGGCTCAATATTTTCTCAAATTAGCGGTTCACTCAATAACGTGCGTCACAAACAATTTCTAAGCCAAGAATGAACCGCTTTATTTATATTTTGGCAGTTGACAGTTTTCGCTCAAGGTATGTACATACCGCACAGTGGTCTTGCACTTCATAATTCTAAGGTGTCTACATTTTTACTTTTTTACACTACACTCGTTTCTTTTTACATTTAGGGTCAGTATACCAATTATGGACGAGTTTGTACTGCTAAAGTGAAAAGTAATAACAAATACCAATGAGTGTGCGCCGAATTAGCCCAGCTGGTATCCCTCGAAATAGAATACATTTTTAATTTTTCACTACATCTTGTATGTTTTGCACACAAAAATTCCTTTCTTAAAGCATTTTGGGTTTGTTTAACATGAATCATTAATTTTAAATATTGAATTGAAAGTATTAATATATTTTTCAAATGTCTAGTAACCTACGACAACACACTGTGCGTGCATAGTTGTCAGCAAATGTTGGTAAACAAACACGGGCTTGCGAGTTTCGTGCAAAGTGTTTACTTCGCTATTCCAAATTTTGGTGAGGAGTAAAAAGTAACTATCTCAAAATGTCTGCGGCTTTTAAACTTGCAAAGAAAAAGTTATCTCAACAAGAGCTAAGGCGTATAATGGCCGAGACGAAAGCAGCCAAACAGCAACAGCAGTCGGATGACACTTCCACGCGGATTGAATCGCCGCTAGCAAAATATCCTTTTCCAATTACCATATTATACGTAACCAAAACTAACATATCAAACATATGAATCTTATCATGATTTCTCTCATCTTACCGTATGTTCCTTAACTTATTCCCATCCCTATACATATAACGATGCAGGTCAGCTGACATGCGTTCTTTGCCGGTCCGTGGTTCGGTCGGACGCGGTGTGGAAAGTGCACATAAATTCTAAGCAGCACAAGGAAAACGTAGAGTCTGCCAAGAAGCTAAAGGAAACTTTGGTGACAAAGCCTAGTGAGCCAGCCGTGGCTAGAGATAAAGTCGATCCGCATTTGAAACGATCCGGCGATCCAGTCGTTGGCGCTGAAAGTGGTCCTGCTAAGAAATTGAAAGGAATACTGAAGAATTCCAACCAAAAAGCACAGGATGAGTTACCGGATGATTTTTTCGACAGTGGTGCAACCAATTCTGTCACATTGAAATCATCTATACGTAAAGAGCTTGTCAATATTAGACTTCCAGAAAAGCACCGCGAACAACAGTCGGAACCGATGGATCATGACCAAACGGAAGGTGAAATTGTTACCGTCGCGATGTCACCGGATGACGAAAAGCTACCGGAAGGGTTTTTTGACGATCCTAAAATGGACGCTAAAGCCCGCAACCAGGAGTATAAGGATCCGAATGATGAAGAGTGGGAAAAGTTTCAAAAAGAAATCAAAGAAGCGACCAACATTTCGATGGCTATCATCAGCGAAGAGCAAGAGGAATCTACCGCGGAACGGCAGATAGCCGAAATAGATGAGCAGATTCGCAACTGGTCTCGGGTGCTGGATTTGGAGAAGAAAAAGGAACAAGTAAAAACTACGAAGGGTGCAGTAATTTCAGCACCGAGAGCTTCAGCCGATCCGTCTATTAAAACAGGCAGCAATAATGATCGTGAAGATGAAGATGATGATGATGAGGAGTTTGATGAATTTTTGGATTGGAGAGCGAAAAAATCATACAAATAGATTTGTTCAATTTTAACGAGTTTAAAATGCGCGAGTATTTGGATTCGAACGAAAGAACCATAATGCATTTTTTGTTTTTTATTTGAACAGTAATCACTAAGATTGCTGCTAACAATTTGAATGATTACATTATGAAGTACAATTTCTTCAATAATTGTTTAAGCATATTATACATATTTGATTCTTAATTTAGAATGAGAAGCGCATAACAATACAAACGAGCTATGTGTTCCATGATATTGAACATTTAAAAATCTGATTTAAAGATTAATATGTACATATTTTATTTCACAGCTTGTAAAACTACACTATTTATAAGCTGATGAACCGTGAGTATTACACTTTACTTATTTTTATACGAAATCCGACTCTATTGACTGATTATGCGGCGTGATTTTGTTGCGGCTGAAACATAGTACACATAGGAATGTTACAAGTAAAACATAGTATACATAGCCTAGCATCGATTTGATATAAAAAGCTAGGCTATTGGCAGGATTGAGTAGGGTAAGTGTACCAGTTTTCGGCCATTCAGTGCAGTAGTTTCAGAGAAGCATGCGAAAACTATTGGGTTATAAATTTTGAGATTGTCGATTATCGTTAGGAAAACTTGACTTTGACTTCTGTACACTTTTTGGGCTATAATTGAGTATTTAACGAAAAAAACTATGGAAATGCAAACAGTGTTTTTGCTCCAGTTTTTCGGCCAGTGTTCAAGTTTTCGACCACCTCTAAAATATTAAAACTTTTGTTAAGTAAGGGAATGAAAATCGAAAAATCATGCCATAAATCATAAAACAATACGATCTTTAAGAAAAATACCACTTTAGATTTGTTCTGGCTTTAATTTCTTATTTCTCGCCACCGGTCGAACTATTTGTACAAATCCCATCGAACGAAATGTTGGCGGCATTGCACAAATATTTATATATTTCGTAAAACATCGATATGTTTGCAACAAATCATGGAACATAGGTAGAAATCATTATTACCTTTTCAAAACATACGGTGTAATACTTTATATTTTGCATTTTAGAGTAATATTTGAGGGTTTTGTTCGCCTGGCCGAAAACTGGTACACTTACCCTAGTACATACTGTGAAGCGGGTGAATAAAAGTAAAAAAAATGTAAAAATATAAAATTAGCGACGAGTTCATTTAGAATTCACATCCATTCAAAGCAAATATGTTCGAAAATTAAGCGATATCCAGCTAGTGAATCTGTTATTCCAGAAGTTGATGGAATAAAACAATAATTTGATGGTACTGCTCGAGCGCTGCAGCGTTCGAGAAAGCTCTGGATTAAGACAACATTCCAGTAAACCCGAAATTATCATTGAATCTTTTGCAAAATGTTGGTATGCTTCGGAATCGGCGGTACCAGAAATACGAAGATCTTTTCTTGAAGAACGATGCGAAACTATACGCAAAGGTACGTTTGCTCTTAAAAAACCTAGTGTGGATGTTTACCAGTATCGCAATGTCTTGCTTACGAATCATTCCCTATTTTTTTCTTCAACTGAAGAACTTGAAGACAACTCAGCATTCACATTTAGATTTTCTGCAAACGTTACGAATATTTGCAGCTCGCGAAAATTAATGTAGACGACTTTGTCACTTTCGCAGGAACTATCAATAGGACCTATAAAATTTTCGAACTAAAAGTTTTTTTTGTATTTGAGGATTTCTTTCATTAAAAAAGGCGAACATTCGAACCATACCGCACTCAAAGTGGGAAACATACTCCGAAGTTTGTACTAGAATACTAGAATACCTCAAGCATGATACCGCTACGGTGGAGCACAAACAAAATTCGTTGGAATCTGTCTGTACTATCAAGCAGACGAAGCCTGCGTTCAAATCATCTGGCGCTCGCTCCAAATCAAATGAAAACTCATACCCATCAAAGACACCAGTATATGTTGTCCGTTTTCAAACCTTCAATGCAGAAAATATAACCAAATAGGCACGAAACAGGTTACTGCGATTGCGTCACGTCGAAGCCAGCTAAAACGAAACCAAAATTATAAATCTATGGTTTTCGTTGTTAATCATACTGACTGTGAATCTGGACGAAACATTTTGAAGATCCCGATCCCGGTTTTGAAGTTGAATTGCAACTTCGACACAGCTCCCAATATTGCAATAGTTCTCGAAACACCTCATCTGCTTGGTGTTAGTCTTAGTAACGGAAATGTCAGCAAAACTTGGGTCTGCTCTGTACGTGGCACGGAATGAGCGTTATATTTTTGGTTTAGATTGGTGGAACATGCCTCTATCTTGAATATGCAATCAAAAGTGTTTCGACTGAACCCAAACCAGTTTACAAACTCAAGCGTCCCGTGCCATACATGGTTGTCGAAATGGTTGATGATAAACTTGATCGTCTCCAAAATCTGGGCATCTTCAGTTGGTTAGACTTTTCATAATGGGCTGCACCGATTGTTGTAATCAAGAAACTAGGGGGCAAAATTCGAATATGTACTGATGACACTACTGGCCTGAAAGCTGTTAGAATCAATAACTTTCAATAACCCAAACGCAAGACCAGTAACTGAAGAAATTTAGCATCATCGATCTCAGTTATTTAGATAGGACAGGGTGATGATGGTTTAGTGTTCAGGTGCTACTTTAATGATCGTCAGACTAGTAGTAATAGTTAGGCTAGCAATTTATTAATAGTAAGAATAAAGTAGCGTAGGTGAATATTAGGCTCGAGCGATCGGAGGCTCGCTCTAATAGGCCGATTGTGTTTGATAGATTTAGATGGAATCTTGTTGTCAAAAAAGTACATTTCTATGGCTAATGGAAGATGGAAATATTTTATTGAAAACATTTCATTCTCACTAGCAGTCTGCTATTCAGCCAGAGAAATAATTGCTATTTGGAAGTTGTAACAAACGATCATGACCAAACACGAACAAACGAAGGGGAGGGGGAGGAACAACAATAATGACTTAAGAAGAAATATGTATGTCATCATTTCGTTTTTGATGCACCGAAACACGACAGTCATACGCACAGCAACACAGCAGTTTGGTTTTGTTAGTTTATGTAAAGTAAATAAGTTCCATTAAAAGATTTTAGGTTCTGTAAAGTGATACATTCTTAGCTAGATTTTTCATTTCTCGTGTTTGTTCACTTGTTCATCATAGAGTTCGTTAGCTTCGCCTCCGCGTCCGTTTCGTGTGGTATGCATGTTAGTAGTCATCATGTGCAAGTTTGATTTACATGCGAAAGTTGTTTCGTTTCGTGCATTTTCATTAGCTTTGCCTAGCGTACTTCGAGGCGCATCTCATCGCGCTCATTAGCGCTCACGCTTGCTGACTGTCGCATGACCCTGTTTGCGTCCTGTTCATTCCAAACTTCAGCCTAGAGCTTTTTCAACAGTGCTGCCTCCTACGCACTGGCGAGCCAGTAGTGTCCGCCAAGTGGTTTAATAAGTAGTAACGGACAGGACGCTCTTCAACCGCAAAAGATTAAGTTGCATTCTATATGCTGCGTGTGTGTGTGTGTGGAATGTTCTGTGTGTTGTGTGTGAACGTGTGTTAACGTGGATGTAATCTGATGCTATATTAAGTAGCTTTAACGCATCGTGTCTCGTGTGGTGTGTGCGGCGAATTTATGATCAATGGTGGTTGCGTGGAGATGTCGCCAGAATGCAAGCCTCAGTACCTTAAGTTTAGTATTTCGTCACAGACTGTGTCACACCCGCAGTCCCTGGCTGGTTCGGAATAGAAAAGTAGAATTGAACCATCAGGAGCAAGGATCTTCACGCGGTGTTCGCTACATGTTTGGTTTCTCGTTCTGTAGAGCTCATGTATAATAAATAGGAGATAGGACAGTAGGAGCGGCGCTGCGGCAGCAGCACCGAATAAATAGTTCCCAAAACACATCCGCATAGTGCGCATTCTGCGTCATTGTTCCGATAAGGGGGTTCCTTTTTCTATTTTGTCGAGTGTATTCTACGCTAATTGTATCTGATTAGCTACGTAAAGTAAGTTTTCAAAAAGAAAAAAACCACACACTTCTAGCGTTGTACACAGTTGTCGTCGTTTCATGAATTTGCTAAATTTCAATGTTCTTGCTGACATTACCACGCTACGACTACGATCCATCTAAACAGTACTGAAAACACATCTATTGCCGCTACGGTTGGTTGTCGTAAATAAGAAGTACGCTAAGACAAATCGAGCACGGGCAGGCATCGATGTAAAACGTTATTTGGCTTACGATTGTTGGTTACGATTCTACACAATCAAGCGCGCTACACAACTATGGATGAAAAAAGAGAGCATTAAACGGCTGTGCTAAACGTTGGCGGGTGGTTTCTCCTTACTGCTGCTGCTAACAGATCATTCCTTCCTTGCAAAACGCAAAATGCTAGTCTTTGAAATTCTTCCCCAAATTTCAAATTACCAGGCGTTTTAGCAACCCTTCCTTGAAGTCACTAGCCATCCTCCGTTTAGGGAGTTGGATCTACCTACCAGACCGCCAACAAGCAAACTAGGCTGCAAAATACGACACGATTTGAACTGGGAACGGTGTTTGCTTGACTGCTACTAATTTAATGTCGTCCAGGAACTCAGCTGCTCGCCTCTCTCTCTCTCTCTCTCTCTCTCTCTCTCTCTCTCTCTCTCTGTCTCTGCTGAACCGTCATCCTACGACACGGTCAGCGATGTGTGTGGTGTATTCTATTTCACTCTCGGTTAATTCGATCTTCAATTTTCACTCCAACCGGTTATCTCCTATTTACTACCACGGGGAGGGATTTTCCACTACCAAAATATTCTACGTCAAATTTTTCGTTTTTTTCTCGTTTTTGGTTCATTCTTCGCTCTTCCAGCGGACATCGACACCATACTTCCCGCTCGGGACAGACAAATCGGTACATTCGGGTTTTGCATTTAATTGTTTCTACTAACGAAATCCTATCCGCATACACCGACAGACAGGCGCCGGGTTGGGTAGTTTTATACGTGTGTTCAATTTAAACATCCTCCAAAATCTATCCAGCTACATCGGTTATTCTTATGTGGTTTGTTGGTTGCGTTAAGATCCAAGCCTGCGCTGACCTCCGTCCGCGTGTTTCAAATTTCATTGCCTACTATCATCATTATTTGTTGCGCATGTCGCACGTGCTCTTCTTGCTTTCCCTGGCCGTTCTGCGTCGGCTTTGCTTCGCGTGTGCGCTCTCGTTCTCATTTTGTTTTTGACTGCTATGGTTCCTACTAGTCTTATTTAACTTATGCACTAAGAATAGATCAAGAGATAGACTTTGTTTATGTATAATTTATACGTGTATGTGTATATACTTCAATATATTTGTATAAAGCCATCCTATAGTTAATAAGTTTGTCTCCATTTTTTTGTTATATATATATACCTCAAGAAAATTATTTCAAGTATTTTTTGATTATTTTTCACGTTTTTTTTTGTTCTATTTTGTTTTTGTTTTCACTGCAGGCAAAGGGCTCCCGTTTTCAAAGGGAGGGGTGCATCATGCGTAGTCATGCGTCAAGTTATCGGAGAAAGGAGAGGCTGGTTTTGGAAAAAAAATACATCTTCAATGTGCTACCGACGTAATATGTTTTGCATACCTTGGGTAGAACATTTTATCATATAGTTTACCGACTTTAACACGTCTACAATTAGAGGATGGATGTAATAAGTGTCCTTCGATCACTACTAGTTCATTCTAAGCCATTGCAACGGCAGCCCGTCTAAACGGGTGCCTCGGCATCGGTCCATACCTAAGTACGGTGCTCGTATTATTTTACAGTCGCCTTCGGTCGTGTTCAGTTTAAAGCTTTTGAATATATAAGGATTCTTTGTTGTGTTCGGTAAGCTCTTACATGCCGCTACGAATTGGATAGGTAGTATATGAGAAATACGGTAGTTTTTTGTTTGTTTGTTTGTTTGTTTGTTTGTTTGTTTGCATTACTAACTTTAGTTTTGGTGCGTTTTAACATACGGAAGGATTCTCTTGTAATGCGAGCCGCCGTTTACGAGCTAGTTTTAATTGCTTCACTATGCCGGGGCATGGCACACGTCCTATTCTTAGTACCGCTCACTTTCTTCCAACCACTTGCGCCACTCTCCGGGGATGCTCCGTGCGGTAGTAGCAGGTGATTTTTGTTTTGATTTTGTCGCAGCGTAGCAGCGTGAACGGCGAAACAGAATGCTCAGAATATTTTTCCTAAAATCTTCCCCTATTTTACGAAAAATATTCTCGAGATTACATTTCTGTGCACTATCTGTGCGCGTGGGGGTGTTAGAGAAAGGACGAGCTTGTCGACTCCATCCCCAGGGAACGGCACGGTCTCACGCCCGCTTCCGTTTTTGTTTCAGTGCAGGCTGTTTTGTTTGTAGTGAGGTTGTTCTTTTTGGTTGGTACGTCGTAGGTCCGCGTTTGTTTTATCGATTTTATTGCTTTTTTTGGGGGCATTTTTTGAGTTTTTGCAAATATGAGTAAGTATTCATTTGGCAGCGCAATGCTTGTAAAATTGTGAGTTACGAGTAGTGAGCTAGTAGGAAAATAATTGTTAAAAATCGCTAGGAGACTTCTCTGCTACATTCGATCAAACGACACCAGCATCGCTGCGGGTCGTGTGCTAGGTTTTTATATTTTTTTTTGTTTCGTTTTTCAAGTGCTTTTTTGTATGCTTTTTTTGGTACTTTTTTGTTGTTGTTGCTGCTGTTGCTGGTTGCGGGCGGGTTGCGCCCGCCACCGCAATGCCAGCCCTTCTGCTACAGCCTAAGCCTACGGAAGCCGAAGGTCTCGAGCGAAACGCCCTGCTTCCGTTTATATCACATGCAAGTTATGCTTTGTAGTTTTGTTCGCTCTAGCGCTTGATTTGCTGCTCTAGGCATTAGGACGCGAGCCGCGGACAACTATCCGCCCGTCCTTTCCACGCGGCGCAACGGCGGTTTCGTTTGATCCATTCATTATTGTTACTAGGTAGGTTTTTACGCAGTTTGTGCACGCATTGCTCTGGTGTCAGAGATGGGTTGAAGCATCGTTAAGTAGATCCGCGTTCGCGCTATGTGCACATGAGATGAAAATCTAACTCTACGATGTGAATGTGGACAGCAAAATGTCGATTCAAAACAAGGACCACAACTAACCGGAAGCCGCCCGATGGTGCAGCGCATCGAGTGCGATTAAAAGATGGCTGCGCGCTAACAGAAAGATCCGCTACGATACTTGAACGTTCTAGTAACGTGCCGCTACTGGTCTTAAAGCATTCGATGGTGAGCTGGGTAATCTGTAATGCCTCAACTAGCCATCCCTCGCGCCCTCTCGAAGGCATCTGCAGCTAGAAGGTTGGTTCAAACTATCTTATTCATTTGGTTTTGGTTGTTACGTTACGCCTCACATCTCGTTATCGCTTATTATAATTGAAGTTTTTTTTTCATTTTCTTTTCACTAATGCTTGAAGAAATGTCTACACGTCTGGTTTGTAGGTTCACTATAGTTGGGCAGATCATCCATTTTATCACATATCCATGATCGCTTTCCGTGTGCGTCCTATAATTCGTCCTCTGCTAGAACCGCGTGCGTCTGCTCGGAGTTCGATCGATCGCGCACGTCCTGCTTGCGTCTTGCGTTGAAGTTGGGCTATCTCATGTAAATTGCTTAAATCACCTGTGGGTCTCGTTCGTGTTCGGAATTATCTCTCATTTTCCTTCACACTCTCTGGTAATGATGTTGCACGGCAAACGTTCTTATCCCCCCTCTCTCGTGATCATGATATTTGTTCGACACATGTTGCTTCTCGTCCCATCTCGATTGTCTTATGTAGTGTGCTGCTACATGCTTGTCTATATGTATTGGTTTATCTCAGTTTATGCTATCAACCATTCTTTTTGTATCCTTTGCCCGCATTCGCCTTCTTCCCGCTGTCGAATCTGCACTATTGCAAGGATATCAAAGATATCGAGCACGTTACATGCTGCTATCCTGCCTCTCATAATCCATGCGTCATCCTGGGATTGGGAGCACAGAAAGCGAAATGATTAAACTAAATGAACGAAAACCATCATAGCAATCGTGGCTTCGCTTTTTTGTTTAGCGCAACAGCTACGTCATCTTCCTGCACAGAAATATTTAATGCATTTTGTATGTTTTTTTTTGTAAGTTTTTTTCTATCCAAGTTCGCACTTTTGCTACTAGCCGCTCATGCTGAGTTGCTACTGCAGAGTAATATTCCATGTAGCAAATACCGCAAGTCTACCAATAGTTAAAGAGCGTCAGTGTGTATGTGTGCGCAAGTGCCTGGAATTTCTCGTGCACAATAGTTCACCCGAATGCGTTACGTCGCTAATGTAGTTAGATAAATTGTGCGCACTATCGCGTCGAGGCGTTGGGCTCGTCTTTAGTGTGAAACTCGTCTGCAGTCGTCGTTCGAAATGGTCCCTAGAAATGGTGCGATGTCGGAAGCCGGATGGGTTCATCATCATGGTTTCGGTTGATTCGTAGTCGCGTCGCGT
The DNA here is from genome assembly GCA_000349145.1 of Anopheles dirus. NCBI lineage: Eukaryota > Metazoa > Arthropoda > Insecta > Diptera > Culicidae > Anopheles > Anopheles dirus. The sequence continues at coordinate 379,152 of KB673124.1, read as the reverse complement.
ACGTCGTACTTCGCTATCGGAGCCTAGATTAGGACCAAAGTAAGCACAAAATCGGAGCAACTAAACGGATAGCTATCGCTTGGTTTCACGTTCGGCTTGCTGTCACGTTAGTCCGGGAGTTTGTCCGACGATCTACGATTTGATCTCCGCAATCTCAACCGTCACCGATTCGTTCTGGTGGGCCGCGCCGTTGTCCTTCGAGTGGTGGTTTGCGCTCCGGTTGGATTTGGTGGAGGTGGCCGATGCGTTGCTGCTTCCACGCGATCCTCGGCGGGAGCCTGTCGGGGAGCGGAGGTTGGGCGGTTGGAAAAATTTCGTTAGTAATATCATTAATGTGGAGATGTTTTCCACACGAACCACCAAATATTACTTTGCGATGAACGAAATATGCATTCTTATCGCATTTAGAGAATAGAGAGCTAGTCTCCTCTATATATGAAACTCAATAGATACACATGACACATGTACATTACAGGCGCGTACTCCAACCAAGCGGAAAATGAGTGTCGGATCAGAATTTGGATATGTTACCTTGATGTTTTCGTTTCGCTTTGCTTTTATTTTTCGCTCTTGGAAAACAACAAGATCCTTATTCGAATAATTCCTTTGCTAACAGTTGCACTAGATGCCTAAAGCTGAAAGGTTCAGCCTAACTTTACCGCGCTGCAAGAGAGATGGCTAATCGAGACAGACTAAAAAACACATAGCACAACAATGAACGATAGAACGATAGAGGTGTAAACACAACCCGCACAGGTTCAGTTGATGGAACATGGCGAGGAATTCTAATAGCGACGATAGAAGATAGACGACAGATCGTGAACATGACAGCATGCAAGGAAACGATACGTTTGTTTTCGGTGACAAAGGAAGCGACTTCCAAAAGTAGTGACTACAGGAGCACGACACGCTTCGAGTTATTATGGTGTTTTCGTCCAGAAATGGATGCGACTATCTTGGAAAGGAGAAAAAATAAACAACTTAGATAGAAGAATGATGGTAATAACAAAAATCCGTAGCCGTCTGTCAACGTCATAGCAGTTATAGATAGATAAGATAGCGCAACTAAATTAGACAGTAGTTGTAAGAACGCTCGAAGAAGGTATACATTTCTAGCCAAACATTACTTGAAGTGTATAGTAAAAGCAAATATAGGTACCTACTAGCGCGGCTGTTCGGTTTGTTTTGCTGACGCGTTTTTATTGCATTCTATACAACCCCAATCTGCTGTTAATTTGCAGTAACCGCCGCAACTCTTCCACGACCCTCGGATGGGGGAAATACTTAATCTTTCTACGATCGAGGTGAGACGACTAGGCTTAGTGAAACGTGTTGTGCGACGTACGCTCGATCTCTGATCTCCACGATGCGGAGCGTGCATTGAGCAAGGTTTGTTGCTGTTGTTTTGTGAAAAAGCAGTATTTCTTATTGTTTCGCAGGCTCGGAAGTGGCCGGCGCCGCTGCGGTCTGATCATGCTGCTGGCTCTTTTTGCCATGTGAGTGTGTCTCTGTGGAAAGTGGGACGAGGGACAGAAGTGGGCGGTTTGTTTCGTTTGCTTCTCGTGCTGCGGATTAGTATGGGCTAGAAAAAGCTGCTGCTATTGAGTTACGGCACAGTTTACAGTATATTACAAGGCTCGCACGTCCAATGCGTATACTCATCAGGTACAACTATTTTCATTTTTGCATTAATTATATTTCCACTTCGTGTAGCGGATACAGACTGCCTGTATTGTAGTGGTAACAGAGGTAACGCGGAAAAGAAGGAAAAGAGAGTAGAAGAGGAAGAGAAAAGAGAAAAGAGAAAGAGAGAGAGAGAAAAAATAGAGAGAAAAGAGAAAGAGACAAAAATACAAGCGAAAACAAAAAAAAACATTCGGAAACAAATAAGAAAAACAACAAACAAATAATTCGCCAAAACTTGCTGCATAAACGGTCAACAAAAGTTCTGCTTAACATTCATCGGCTGCTACCAAAACGTGGCAATGCTGCTGGAAAGAACAGTAACTCAACTTAAAGGGTAATTAGTAACTCAAGTAGCGGTAGTGTGTATCAACGAAGGCGAACTGCGAAGCGTATCAGCGTTATGAAACCATTACAACATAATAACTATCGCTTTAGCGGTGCTGCCCTGTGCAACTGTATATTCTGCGGAGGAAGAACCAAGCGCGTAGCATCAGTGATGAGGATGACAAAATGTTCTATACTCATGAATCGAATGATAGAGATGTGCATCGTTTTGAGTTTATAGCCTTAGAACGACCGGGAGCTATGTGTTTTTTAGCCAATCACCCTATCAGGAAACTTTGCGAATAGTTGACATATGTAAAAAGCATCAGATTTTAATCGAGTAATTTGAGTTTAACACTCGCATACCGTTTCTAACGGGCATCGTTGTGGATGTCACTACACTACATTGTTGAAAAGCTATTTAGCAAACTAGCGGGCACCGCATTGCATCATTAGACTAATAACTGTTAAGTGCGGTTTCGTTCTGCATGCCGAGCCAATTATCTCAACGATCGATGCATATTGTTAAAAATGTAATAGTATATTCAAATCCTAACGTTATTTGCAGCTGAACACCGGTGCCTATACCTGAAAAGAAAATGCTTAAACATTTTAAACAAAAACGAAAACCGATGATTACAAAAAAAAAACTATAAACAACAATACAAACAAACAAGAAACACAGTCGAAATCTTCATGATTTGTTATAGATTTGTTTTTCTTCCTTGTAGGATCGTTAACCGTGGCGATCGGATAAAATCTATGTCATCACTATTGCAACATTAATTGAACTGACAAATTAAGATTAAACTTTTTGCAATTTTTTGACGTAAATTTGCCGAATCAGCCCAAAAGCGGGCTAAGAACATATGACGATTTTTTATCGGTATTGAAACCTTCTGAAATTTTGGCCTGATACTTTTTGCTTAAAGCTGGAAATTGGTCCGCCTCTTAATCAAATTTCCAACCTCAATAAAGGTTTCCAAGGATAACGAAATATTGAGCAGATCTAAATGCTTTCAAAAATCAATAATTTGAAAAATTATTATTACTATTAAAAACTTTAAAATTTTGTACTATTACTAATAACGCAATTAACTACACGGACCAACCGCTGAAATAATACTAACTCATGAGGCAGAAAGATAGAAGAAAATTGATAGTAACAGAAGACGACAGATGAAGAAGACTTAGGATCAGCGATAGGAGCATAACGGCAGCGACACACTACGTGTGAACTATCGCCCAGTCGGCGACTATGGAACCATCAAACCACGAATGTCAACTACGCCGAAACAGACATTATCGATAACAGAGACGGGGACATCGGGATCGGACTCCCATATACAGACCTATCTTACCTATCGATGCATTCGGCGAATGCGGTCGCAGCGAGGCCATGCTGGGCTGACGGGACGGCAGTCGTACGGACATGCGTGAACCGCGCCGTTCCTGGCCGTGTAGCAGCTTGTTGTCGCGTAGCAGCGATACGTTCATCAGCCGTGGGTTCGGTGTGTTGAAGATCGTTCTGTTTTCTCGCCAACGTGCCCTGGAAATAAAAAAAAAACAGAATTAAATATTAATGCAAAGCCAACGCAAGGGTATGTTTGTTGGAGGTGCTCTGGGGTGGGGCGAGCAAATATGCGAATGGATAATGAATCAAAGCAGGCACTGTACAAGAGTTGCACAATGTTGTGACGAAGTACGCGTCGAGAGGATGTTTTATTGCAGCTCTCAGCGAAACATTACTATCCGTTACGAAATAGAGTCGCTTGTCTCTAGGGCCGGCCGGCCTCCACCAAGCCGGTTCACGTCCGTCTCATCAGCGTCACACCCCCCTGGAGGCAAATCAACATGACAGCGGGCGGTGCTTATCAGTAGGAGACTTGCTGGCACCGAAACCCGGGAAGATAATATTGAACAATACATGTTCGACGACGGCGATGGCCACGTTTTTCCGGCATTATGTTCCGCGCGACCGTTCAGAGCAGGTTGCTAGTTGGGTTTGCGTGTAGTTGGCATTGAGGTTGTGGACTTTCAAGTGTCTTCCACTGACTCCGGTGAGTATTTCTCTTTTTTTTGTTTTAGCAATGTGCGGTTCGTAATGATGCAAGTAATCTATCGAGCAATTTATCAGTGTCATTAATCAACTGTTGATAAATGCTGTCGCGTGAAGAACGTGGTCGCTTCTGTTGCAAGGCAAGTGCAGTGAGATTCAGTGAGCATGCCATGCTTTATCAATCTGTCAATTGATACTCTCAGTTAAATATTGCTTACACCTGATGTTGTTTTTTCTCATAAAATAATTGAAATCTTCGTGCAACGAATTGATTATATTTAACTTATTCCTATTCGTTGCATACTTTCACATACCACCGAAACAACAAAGAGTGAGCGAGCATCTCGCTCTCCCAGACAAGCGGAGAGAGCATGCTGTGAGAGCGAATTCTGCCCTCTCGCTCTCTTATGCTGCATCGTACGAGAGAAGCTGTCATTGACAGCTGTTTTTTCGTGCGCTTGTGTTTTCCCATTCATTTTTTCCCCTAGCTCGTAGTAGTACCGCCGTGGTAGGTAGGTTGACTGCAGGACTCTCGACGCGATACCAATAGAAAGTATTGGTGGTTGTGCGAAACAACACATCTCGTGAAGCTCGTCTGTGAACCCAAATGGCGGTGAGCCGCACAGACGACCGTGTGGAAAGAACAGCAAACGGAATGTTCGCTTCATCGATCAATCAGAGGGGGTGATTGAACGCGCTACGGGTGTGCGTGTGTGTGTGTGTGTGTTTATACCAAAGACTTCGGATTGAGTGGTGAAGAAGTGTACGATCGTTGTGACGTTGCCTGCGCCAATGTAGGACACCATCGGAAATCAGAACTACATCCGCAATCGTTTAATCGTGATGTAAATTAGGCGAGCGTGTGTATGTGTGTGTGTGTGAATGTTTGTGCGAGAGTGTGCATTGTACTGGAAACCGCCAGTGTAGATCACAGTGCGAGTTGTTATTGATCGAGCAATTGTTTATGATTGGCCTTCGAGCCGGTTAAATTGGACATTTTCCATCGCTTCAGATAAAAACGCTTCAGGCGTCAAACCCACGGCCACCAAAAAAGAAAAAAACCCAACCCAACACAACAACGTAACAAAGCGAGCTATTTTTAGTGTACGCAGTACATACTTTTTGGTTGCAGTTCGTCGGTGGCTGCGATACGAAACGCTTCATGTTTGATAAGAATTATTATCAAGAAACAGGAACAACATCCGAACGGGGCCAGGGAACCAAACAACGCAACACACCCGTTAGCAGGAGCGGTGGAATTTGCACGTTGTGGAATGACAGGGAACCAAACACAGCACAGTTATCCCCCGTTTCGGAGGAACGAGAAAGGCAGCATGGACAAGAGAAGAACGAAACACCTCCGTAGCAACACACGCATTGCCGCACCGCGACCCAGAGTCTGAAGCACCGGAAAAACCGGTTCCCGCATCACTGCCCTGTGGGGGCCGGGCGGCATAATGCGCTCCTCCTTGTGCGTCAAACATAATGAGGCGGATACGAATTCAGTGGAGCGGAATGATTAGTTTGGCCACAGCCACATTGCGTCTCCGTTGGGGTGTGGGTTGAGCGGACGGTTTGTGGGTTAAAATATAAGAAAATATTGGCGTAAAAAGCGAATGAATAGTTCGTACCTGTCGGCAATGCATGGCCCACTTTGGTTAGCTGTCGCTGAAGTTTCGTCCGATCAAATTGATGGTATTGTTAAGTTTTGCCTTTTTTTGTGAAGTAGACTAGAAAAAAGGGGTTCGATAATACACCTCTGCGGCCAACCATTTCAATAGTTAATTTGTGCCATTTTAACCGATTCCAACCGACTCCATGAGCGTAGGGGGACTCACATCTACGAACGCGCAGAGTACAATCTAGAGATTACCGTATAGAGGGGATTTTTAAACGCTACTTCATATCAAGCTCAGACCACCTGCGATCTATTCTCTCGCTTATAATTTATATTCATACTTTTATTTTCTTCTTGTAGATCACGTGTGTGTGCCGCAAATCCGCCCCGAGGGCACTAGAATTGTCAGCATCGGAATAAAGTGCGGGTGGAGGACAGCGAGAGTGTCGAAGTTGTCGTCTGATTATAACTTGTATGCCTTGCTCCTGTCCGTGCCGGATGGGAGTACGCTGGTACGCTGATGACTGACTCCAACAATTGCAGAGATTACCGAGAGCAAACAACACAATTACATAGTCACTGAGAATGAACCGCGAAAATGCCTTCAGCAGCGGGAAACAGACGAACCCCGTTCAGAATGCATCCTTCCTGTCGAAGCGCACCTTCTGGTGGCTGCGGGATATGTTCCGTCACGGACAGCGCAAAGAGATTACGGAGGAAACGCTGTACGCCACACTACCAGAGCACAGCAGCCACGGGTTGGCGGAAATGTTCGAGCGTCTGTGGGCGGAGGAAGAGCAGCGCGGTCCCGGCAAGGCCAGCTTTGCGCGCGTCTACTGGCGAGCGTTCGGTCCGGAAACCCTCTTCTGGGGGCTGGTGTTTTCACTCTTCGAAACGGCAAACCGAGTCGCCCAGCCGCTGCTGCTGGGAGAGCTAGTGTCGTACTTTACACCGAACCAGGACACCATCAGCAGGCGTGACGCTTACCTTTACGCGGCCGGTGTTATCGCGTGCTCGTTGTTATCGGTTATCTCATTCCATCCTTTCATCTTCTATATCTTCCAACTGGGAATGAAGTTTCGCATTGGTGCTTCGTGCTTAATTTATAACAAGGTAATGTTTGGTCTCGGGTTAGGCTTAATCTTGCGTTTGTGTATAGATGCACAAGATTAATCCTTGGCCCCGTTTGTTGACCGATTAGGGCGGCTGTTTACATACTTCGTTTGCTTCTTTGTAGGTACTTAAACTCTCTAAATCAACTACCGCCGGCGATGGACTTAATGGGAAGATCATCAACCTCCTCTCGAATGACGTTGGCAAGTTTGACATCGCCCTTTGCTTCGTGCACGATCTCTGGAAAGGCCCGATGGAGGCGATCCTGCTTGGTTACTTTATCTACTGCCAGATTGGATTGTCCGGACTGCTCGGGATGGCGTTCCTGTTGAGCTTCATTCCGCTTCAGGCATGGGTAGGCAAGAAAACGGCCACCTACCGGATGAAGGCAGCGAAGCGCACGGATCTTCGCGTGCGCTTTATGAACGAAATTATCCAGGGCATACAGGTGATCAAGATGTACACGTGGGAGAGCTCGTTCGCCAAGATGATCGAAACGATCCGACGGAAGGAGATACAGGCGATACGGGGCGGGGCGTACGTGCGCGCCACGCTCATATCGTTCTTCACCGTATCGCGCGTGTCCATTTTTATCAGCCTCCTGTCGTACACGGTCACCGAGAACGTTATCACTGCCAAAAAGGTATTCATCGTGACGTCGTTCTACAGCATACTAAACGATTCGATGGTACATTTCTGGCCCATGGCCATCACCTTTTGTGCCGAGGGCTACATCTCGCTTAAGCGCATCCGTGACTTTCTGCTCACGCCAGAGGGAAAGCTTACGACCGACAGCACCACTAGAGCCGCCAGGTCAAACGTGAAGGATGGAATGCAACAGGAGAAAGCCACAAAACCGGGGGCAGGCGATGCGGATGGCAAGGTAACGGGTGAGCTGGAAAAGGGCAAAGCAGCAAAACAAAATGGCAGCACAACACTAATTAAAGGCGAAGAGGTCGACTCTGAACCGCTACTATCGAAACGCTTCGTGCGAATAGTGGACGGCGATCGGAAGGGTGTCGTGCTAGATAACGCCACAGCACGGTGGATGTGTCCTACGGCTGCGTCTGATGGAACAACCACTGGTCTCAGCAAAGGGATCGGAGACAGTCCGGAAGAGGCTACAAACGTTGGAATCGAAACGGTTAGCTTGACCATCGAACCCGGGAGATTGTGTGTGCTTGTCGGTCCTGTTGGATCGGGCAAATCCACCCTACTGCAGGTTCTACTGGGTGAGCTGGAGGTGGACGAAGGAAGCGTGGAAATTTACGGAAGCGTCAGTTATGCCGCTCAAGAACCTTGGCTGTTTGAGGGCAGTGTGCGGAACAATATCCTCTTCACGGAGCAGTACGACGAACGGCGCTATCTGCGGGTGGTTCGCGTATGTGCGCTCGAGAAAGACTTCGAGCAGTTTCCGCACGGCGACCAGACTATTGTGGGTGAACGCGGCATTAGCCTGAGCGGTGGCCAGAAGGCACGCGTGAACCTAGCCCGCGCCATCTACCGGAAGGCCGACATCTATCTGCTCGACGATCCACTGTCAGCCGTCGATACGCACGTCGGCAAGCACATCTACGAGCTGTGCATCCGAGAGTTTCTCGCCAATCGCGTGTGCGTGTTAGTAACGCATCAGCTGCAGTACCTGAAAGACGTGCAGCAGATCGTGCTGATGAACGGCGGTCGTGTGGAAGCGTGCGGTAGCTATCGCGAGCTGAAAAAATCGAACATCGAGTCGATAATGGCTCTCACGCCGGATGAATCTCCGCTGGAAAGCCCGATCGAGAAGGAGCTGAAGAACATGCGCCCGAGGCGTACGAGCGGCTCGTCGACGGGTTCGCAGCGAGACGATCTGCTGATGGATCTGCTGCAGCAGGAGAAGCAGGAGGAGGAAAAAGAATCTCAAGGTGGTAGTGGGAGTGTGGGGATGGCCGTGTACAAAGCTTACATAACCGCGGTCAATAGCTGCGGGTGGGTGTTTTGGTTGAGCGTGCTAATGGTGCTGTCGCAGATCGTGGTGAGCGGCGTGGACATTTTCGTCGCCGAGTGGGTGAACTGGGAGGAACGCGTGGCCGGTATTCCACCCGTGTTCGATGTGAACGATAATGACACGATTTTAAGCTCGCGGGACATGCGCGATGTGATGCGGGATCAGATGGACGTGAGCAACTTCATCGATCGGCAGCAGTACATATGGATCTACAGTGGGCTGATCATACTGCTGGTGATACTTGTGGTGCAGCGATCGTTTTCGTTCTTTTACGTCTGCCTGCGGATATCGATTAACCTGCACGATCAACTGTTCCGGGGGTTGACCCGTGCTACGATGCACTTCTTCAACACGAACCCTTCCGGGAGAATCTTGAATCGCTTCTCAAAGGATATTGGAGCGATAGACTCATCACTGCCGATGGCGCTGCTAGACTGCGTTGTGGTAAGTTGTTTTGATTGTCTTTAGCAGTAGGTCAGTAGTGTTTTTATATCGCTGTATACGAAGTTGTACTCTTTCTGGATTCGGATTTCGTTGAACTTAACTTGAATTTTGAACTGAGTACTTCTGTTTTTCGCTTCTCATCTATACAGTTCCTCCTGGAAATGATCGCCGTGGTAGCGGTAGTATCGATTGTCAATTACTGGTTCCTGTTGCCCACGGTTATTGTGGCCGTAATCATGTACTACATTCGTCAGATCTATCTCAACACGTCGCGGGTGGTGAAGCGTATCGAGTCCGTCAATCGATCGCCTCTCTTCTCACACACCAATGCCACCTTGCAAGGGCTCTCGACGATCCGTGCGTTCGGCGCACAGTCAGTGCTGCAGCGCGAATTCAACGACTTCCTCGACGTCAATTCGGCCGCCTGGTACATGTTCATCGCAACGAACCGTGCCTTTGCGCTGTGGCTCGATCTGGTGTGCGTACTGTACATCGGAATCGTCACGGTCAGCTTTCTCGTCGGCAGCAGTCAGCAGATGCTCGGTGGAAGCGTTGGGTTGGCGATCACGAAGACGATCAGTCTGGTCGGAATGTGTCAGTGGGGAATGCGGCAATCGGCCGAGCTGGAGAACCAGATGGTATCGGTAGAGCGCGTTAAAGAGTACACGAACCTACCGTCGGAGCCACCGCTCGAGACGGCACCGAAGCATCGACCGCAGCGTAACTGGCCCGAGCATGGTTCGATACGCTTTGTAAGTGTCGATCTGCGCTATTCGGACGACGGTGAGCGCGTGCTGAAGGATCTCACGTTCACCATGCGCCCGAACGAGAAAATTGGCATCGTAGGACGGACCGGGGCAGGCAAGTCGTCACTGATACAGGCCCTGTTTCGGCTGGCTCCGTTCGAGGGTAACATCGAAATCGATGACATCGACACGAAGACGCTGGGTTTGCGTGATTTGCGCAGCAAGATATCGATCATACCGCAGGACCCAATCCTATTTTCCGGCACGCTCCGAAGCAATTTGGACCCGTTCGATCAACGGAAAGATGAAGAGCTTTGGAGTGCGTTGGATCAGGTTGAACTGAAGGAGGCGGTATCTTCGCTGGCAGGTGGATTGGAGTGTCGTATGTCCGATGGTGGCAGTAACTTTAGCATGGGCCAAAGGCAACTCGTCTGTCTTGCGAGAGCGATCTTGCGAAACAACAAAATTCTCGTGCTCGACGAAGCCACTGCCAACGTGGATCCAGAGTAAGTGGAAGACACATTTATTACATTGCATAGGTGAAACATTTGATTTTAAACTTGCTTTCTTTTCTTCCCCAGAACGGATAAACTGATTCAAACAACCATTCGTACAAAATTCGCCCACTGCACAGTATTAACGATTGCCCACCGCCTACACACGGTCATGGACAGTGATCGGGTGCTGGTGATGGATGCGGGACGCGTGGTCGAATTCGGTCATCCACACGAGCTGCTTCACGGTCCCATCGGATATCTACGCCGGCTTGTCGATCAGACCGGCGTTGCAACGGCGGCAATGCTGATGCGTACTGCCGAGGATAACTTTAAAAAATCCAGCGCAAGACAAACGGAAGCAATCACGCTGGGATTGTCGTGATGCTCTCGGGTTTGAGCAGAACGTGCACTGCTGCGGAGGCGATTGAGATTATTCCTTTGCAAGAGTTGTTTGTTAGAAAGAAAACTTTAAGTTATGAGCTCAGTTAACAGTGGGTGAAAGGGCCGCTTATTTTGCCTGAGTCCATAGTAAGATCCAAATAACAAGTTTTTTTAAATTAATTTACGAAAACACAAACAGCATCACGGTTCGATTTCGATTCCATGAAAATATTGCACTTAGATACTTAAAAAATAATAAAAAACAGGACCCATATCATACAATGTGGTAAACTTGATCGTTTCGTTTTTGATTTACACAATTTTCAAATATCACCTACCAGCATAAGGATTTTATTGCTCAGCATATTTTTTTCCAAAAAAGTAAGAAATCATTGTTTAACTTACAGTTCGTTACAAACGGTGCTAGAGCATCATTCAACTGCTAGCAATACAAACAGGCGCAATGCGACAAGTGACCTCATGAATTTCTCATTGCCACATTGCAACATCACGGAGAAACACTATAATATCGAACTTCATACCACCATACATTAGGCAGTGAAGCAGCATACGAACAAAAGAGAGAAAGAGAGGAAGAAGGAGAGTGAGCATATCAACCCCCTCCCCTTCCCCTCCTCATACGCTGCGAGCAGTAACGTCAACATTACCGCAAACCGGATTTTTGGCAGGAGCAAATGAGAGACGGTCGTAGTAATCTCCAAATCAGCTGGCGCGCTCAGAAATGAGAATTGTTTGAGAACATTTTACATGTGCGTGGAGCTTTCCCCCAAAAAATGCCAACTATTCGATGGCGAAATGGCGGTGCGAATATCAGCGACGCGCGGCGGAAACAAACGCATTCCACGAGAGGCCGAGAGATATTCCCGGTTCGTGCGAGATTCTATACGGTGCGAGAGAAGCCATGCGTGCCGGTAAAGAGAGTGATTAAAACGTGGTCCACGCGACGCGACAACACGCGGTTTGCAATTTAGTTCGAGCGCAAGTATACCGACGGTACGAACGAGTGCGATTTTCGCGAGGGCAATTTTACGTGATTCATATTGCGAACGAAACGCTGTAGAGTGGAGGAAAAGTAGCTGCTGGTGCCCTTTCAACACAGGCATTATTTAGCAACCGAAAAACAGGTTCCTTCCTTGATGGCTTCCCCGGATCCGGCAGTGATGAAGGAGACGCCCCAAAAGTGTTGTGAACAAACATCGGTACTTCGTCGGGTCGGGTTGGTGTGTGGAATTAATTTCGTTCAATTAATCTGCGGCAGATTCCTGATTGTTTGACCTCACGAATTGACTCAAATCAATTGCCACCAACCCGGCTCGATGATGGTCTCGCTGCCCACGGTTTCGGGTGCGCGCGGGCGCGCGTCCTCCGTCCGACAAGCGTCGGCGACAAGAAGAGTGATTAATCGGGGACAACGCGCGCGCGCTCTCGGCTGTCAGACCGGCCGCAAATGATGACGGCAAACGAACGAAATCATTGACGGCGATTGACCGTGAGTTATCTTTGTTTTGATGCTGCGCGCCTGCTTCGCTTCCTTGTCCTGGCCCCGGGGCGTGGTTGTGTTTGGGTGGATCTAGTATTGAAAGCCGCCACGGTGCTGGCGTCACCATTCTCCTTGTTCTCGGGCATGACGAGTCGGGTTTAAGTCGGAGCGCGCTGCCGTATCATGCTCGCGGGCGGCGTGGTTCAGTCTGTTTCCGTGGCAGCGCGTGTCTGTTAAGTGAGCAGAACAGAGCGTTTTTGTGCTCAGCGTAGTAAACATTGTCTACTATCAGTGGGAAAGTGGATTACATGTTGGTGGATCAGCACGTGCTGCTCTAGTGAAATCCGGAGCGCCCATTGAACTACAAACCGAGTTCGATTGTAATACAAGTTTCTGTGACAATATGCTTATTAGGTGCAATTAACATCAATTTTACACTGCCAGTATAATCTCCACACAAGAAAAACAAATACTCTGGTAGCCTTAAAGTAAAAAACGAATTTCGGAGTGGGATCACAGATTCTCAGTTGGCCGCGTTGATAATGTCAGAGATAAGAAAGAAGATTTGTTGTGTGTAGATGAGCTGTATAATGCGGATCGCACGCTGGTGCCTACCAGACGGTTTAGTGCTTTAGTTGACACGACATAGACCCAACCAGTTGGAAGCTGTTTAAATCCAACGAATAAGAAAACATTGCGGATCGCATCGATTTGTGTACATCTAATGGTCCATCTCACGTTGTAGTTCAACCCGGGGGTGATTCAATAAGTGAATTAACAGTGATGAAACATGCGATAGCGAACATTCGCTTGGTTCGGTCTGCATATACGTCGTGAATCTGGCGCTTCCGCGGCCACTGATAAAGCTAAAAAGTGATAAGTTGCAAAGTGTATTCGGTGCTGAGCGACTCGGTGAAGTCGCGCATGTCTGTTCCAGTGGATGCTTCACGTTGATAACCGAGCGGTCAAAGCAAGCGCAAAATGAACCCGGCAGAGTACGATCGCGACCAAAAAATACACGACCTTCGCCGTGTGACGAATCCGGTCGGCAGCGCGGGTACAGTGTCCTGGTACACCTTCTGGTGGCTGAAGGATCTGTTCCGGGCGGGCCTGAAGCGTCCCATCGACGAGACCGACATCTACGAGACGCTGTCGAGTCACCAGAGCGCCCAGCTGTCGTACCAGTTCGAGCGCTACTGGAGAGCGGAACAGCGCGGGAGCGAACGACCCAGTTTTCTGCGCGTCATTTGTCGCATCTATTGGCAGTCGATACTGGGCTATGGATCGATGTACACAATCGTGGACCTGCTCGCCAGGTACGGCAAACCGGAAAGAAATAAAAACCATCATTGCCGCACATTACACAGCCATATCTTTCAACCGGCAGGATCCTTCAACCGCAGTGCCTGGGTGGATTAGTGTCCTACTTTGCACCGGAACAGAAAGACATCACCAAGGAGCAAGCCTATTACTATGCCGCCGGCATCATTCTCTGCTCGCTGGTACCGGTGGCCATCTTTCATCACTTTATCCTGTACATATTTCAAATCGGAATGAAGATTCGTGTTGCCTGCTGCTCGCTGCTCTATAAGAAGGCAAGTGTACAAGTGTGAGAACTAGGATGCACGATGAACTAGGATGCAGTTTCGTTTCGCTTGGAATGGATGGCGAGAAAGGAACAAAAAAACCGATCGCAACAACAAACGCCGGCGTCTGGCTGGCGTCGCTGCATGAGGATGCTGGCAGTCAGCTTTAACATGCACAATTTAATCAATTATGCAACAATTTCCGCAACGAAAAGACTGGCGCCAACCGGAGCTTCTCCGTTTGGCTCTTGTGGCATCCATTTGCAGCGCATATCCATGGCATAGCGATGACCATGGGCAGCTACAAACGGTGCCAGGTTTTGGTTTTGTTGCATACAAACAAGATCTGAAGAACGCAGAAATGAATGGAGCACGCTTGCAATAAATTTAACTACAGTTTCTTCGTGGGAGGACGATGCGGGAATGAATGCTTATCCAGAGCCCGGAATCCGCTATAAGAAATCGAGCTTTTACTAACAAACATGCTTTGCTGAACCACTAAAAACCTGTTTTCACTACAAAAGAAGTATTGTAGTGACTATTGCATGTTTAACAATATGGCGGAAAATGTGCTCAGCCATCTGATTTGAATTGTTTTTCTTGCCTCCTTCTGTCAAAACTAGGCACTGCGTATAACGAAGGCAGCGGGCACGGATGGCATGACCGGGCAGGTTATCAATTTGATGTCGAACGATGTGGCCAAATTCGACACGGCGACTGGCTTCGTGCATGACATCTGGAAGGGGCTAATTGAGCTGCTGGTGCTGGGTTACTTTATTTACCAACAGATTGGCATATCGGGACTGTTTGGCATCGCGTTCCTGCTCAGCTTTATCCCACTTCAAGGTGAGTAATGTTGTTTTTCTTTTGAAAATGTCTTCCATATTATCAAAGCACAAGCGTTCCGAGAATTTGAACTGATCCTGCCGAAATGGTGGAGCAAAGCTTTAAAGCAAATAAAAAACACTTGTCGAACAATAATCTTGTTATGCGCAATGATGCATCACACCACCAGAGCATATCAAACGCTTCCCGCAAATGGAACGATGTGTCACGAGCGTGGCACCGCTGAGCACGCGATCCATTCGTTTGTTGCCCAAACCAGCAGCGGACAACTTTTAAACGAACCGCGCCGCACACGAAGGCTGACGGGAAAGAAGCGACCCAAAACGCTGGAAGTTTATAAATTAGTGGGTGACCGAAGTTTTTTTCCGGTACGAGTTGTGACGTGGAGGCGTGGTAGCAGGGTAGTGAAGAATTACAAGCATGTTTTATTTGAAATTGGTACGTCTTCCGCACATGAACCATTCCTTATGCGGCTGCGGAACCCATCACAGAGGAGTTACTTCGAACGTCAACGAATAGCACGAGTTTATGTGTGTGTGTTTTTTTTTTGGTTTGGAGGGAGCAGTGTACTGAGCATTTTGGCAGTCACTACCGGCTGGTAGCAATCGAGCCGTTAACGCCTTGGGAGGGTACAAAGTGACTGAAATGGAAAACTTTTGACCTCAAACTGGGTGTACTTTTTGGGAGGGATTTTTTTTTACTATATTGTTTCAATGGCAGTGTTCATTTTGGGGTTTGGTTTGGCCAGCAGGGGCAAATTTAAATTTGGAAGCTTTTAATACTGTTAAAAACAATTTCGACGATGTTTACAACTTTGGACAACTCTAATTGGACGGTTTTCTGTCTTTATGGCCTACGGAAATGTTTTAGTAGGTTTTTTTTTCTAGTTTTTCTCCTTCGTATATCTTCTTATTTAAAATACATTCGAAAAATGAATCTAAAACGATTTGAATTTTATTAGTATCTAGTAATTACTTAAATACTTAAATACCATACTTAGTAGATTTGGTATGGCATTTAAAACGTGAGGATGTTAGAAATAGAGGACGTAAGAATGATTGAAATGAGTTGCAAATCAATTGTGATCAAGTTGAGCATTTTAGAAATATGAATCCCGAAATATATCCGGGAAAAAGGATTTTTCAACAATGTTATCATTTGCGACATCGGCAATTGGTTTTTATTTTTGGTTCGTGATCATGATCATCAAGTGTAAAAAAAACTGAAATGTCATGTTCTCACTAAAGGACAGAACCGTAAAATTGAATAGTATTGACATTCGAGTGATGTGTTACTCGCAGACAGTCCACACAAATTGTAATTATTTCGAAATTCAACTAAAGATCCTATTTCAGCAGACGTCAAGTTCATCTGATCGGCTAGGGAGTATATATTAAATGGCATACTCTATAACTCGCCCTCAACATATATCTTTTCCCCCCAGCATGGCTCGGCAAGAAAGCGGCCCTCTACCGCCTGAAGACGGCCAATCGAACCGACCGGCGGATACAGTTTATGAACGAAATCATCCAGGGCATCCAGGTGATTAAGATGTACGCCTGGGAGGACAGCTTCAGCCGAATGGTGGACCGTATCCGGCGGAAGGAGGTGAACGGCATACGGGGCACGCTCTTTATCCGTGCCGGGCTGCTATCGTTCAATCTCGTTTCCCGGGTGGCGATCTTCCTGAGTCTGGTCGCGTACGTCCTGCACGGAAACGCGTTCACCGCCAAGCGTGTGTTCATCGTGACCTCCTACTTTAACTGGCTGTACAGCTCGATGCTACACTTCTGGCCGCTGGCGCTGACATCCGTCCACGAGGGACTCGTGTCGATAAGACGCATCCAGGACTTTCTGTTGCAGGACGAGCAAAAGTTCGGTCCGGTTCGTGCCGCGCCAGCAGCGGACCACATTCAGGAGACGGCAGTCGATGAGAGTGCCCGCGGGCTGCTGGCCGCTGCCGGGAACGGGAACGGCGTGGTAAAAGCCACCCCGGAAGGAAGGGACGCAGGCAGCAGCACCGTTGGCAAAAGCAAAAGCAAGCGCTTCATTAACAGAAAGGCCGTAGTTCGACAGGGTGTTTTCATGCGCAACGCTACGGCCCTCTGGGAAAAGGATTTGCCACCAGCGGCCTTCGCACAAAGTGGTGGAAGTGAAATAAGAGGTAAAATTTGGGCTCGAAAAAAATCTGTTTTCCAATCGCAAAATTTCCTAATGCAATTATCACTCCGCTTCCAGTGAGTGGGTTAAAAAATGTTACGCTAACGATCGAGAAGGCGAAGCCGTGCGTAATCGTTGGTTCAGTGGGCAGCGGAAAATCGACCATACTTCAGGTGATCCTCGGCGAGCTGGAGCTGGACGAGGGCCGGCTGGAAATCAACGGCAATCTGAGCTACGCCCCGCAGGAACCGTGGCTGTTCGAGGGAACGGTGAAGAACAACATTGTCTTCACGGAAGATTACCAGGAGAAGCGGTACCGGGAGGTGGTGTCGGTGTGTGCGTTGGACCGAGATTTTCGACTCCTGCCGGAAGGTGACCAAACAATCGTCGGCGAGCGGGGCATCAGTCTGAGCGGTGGCCAACGCGCTCGTATCAGTTTGGCGAGGGCCGTTTACCGTCGGGCGGACATTTATCTGCTGGACGATCCACTGTCCGCCGTCGATACGCACGTCGGGAAGCATATCTTCGAGGAGTGTATCATTAAGTACTTAAAGGTAATTATGGGCCTAGGCTCGTGAATAGGACTGTTTTTGTTATACTTTATATCCAATCACTTTGGTCGGAACATCGAAAATCATACCTAGAGCATCAAAAATATCTACAATCTACATTCTACAATACTTCATATGGGTTGAAATACTATTTTGTTCATGCTAGATTGCATGTAACTTAAAATTGAGCAAATCTCAGTTTTTGTTTGGACTTCTGTTAACATCTTTGCTTAATAAAACCTGAAGATCCCGTGATACGCTGTATAGTAGTTCAGCGAATTCTAAAATACATATGCGTATTTTGTCAAATTAAAAGCTCAGTATAAAATTGAACTGACGTCGTTATTTCGTATGTCAAATAGAACAAGGCCATGCATTTTAGCTTACCGATATTTAAATTTCATTTACGCAACATACAAACAAAAACCATTATCACCATTATCACAATGAATTTATATAAACTAACGGTTCTAATGTGAAGATCATCTTATTCAGATCATTTATTCGACGTACACAAGCCAATTGACTCTAAAAGTAGCCAATTCACTCTTTTAATGTGTCCAATCAATTTTTTGTTAAGAAATGCTAAACAATTCTGCTTATTGTAGCCATATTTTCATCGATTTTTAACATCATAGCGGCTCTCTATACAATTTATAATCATTCACCAAGTTTGGAATCGGAAACTTGAATTGTATTATTTTAGTATCAATCGGTTGACTGAATCGAAATAGGGAGAAACATGCTATTAGCTGTTATAGGCCAAATATGTATAAAACTATTACCATAGTTTTTGAATAGTTTTTGATAAATGAAACATTTGGTATCAAATGAAGCCGCGAAAATATTACGCTGATTGTGTTTAATTGCTTTGATATATTTAGATAATACATTAAGTAATATATACAGATAAAAATCAGTAAGTGCGTGTAAAAGTAAAACACACAAACAAGGTGCTATAACACGTCACAAATATTGAAAACGACATAATACAGCGAACCAAAGCTGTTGAAATAATCAATCGAATGTATTATTGACGTTAGATACCGGTCAAAACACCTGAATTAAGATTTTGAACCCAAAAGCAACAACCAGCAAACCAACTATAAACCACTGTAACGGGCGGTGGCCTCTGAATTAAAAATGGCTGATTGATTTATTGATTCATTCATTGTCAATTCATAACACCGGTAACAACGGCTTGATGAACGTGTAACTCTCGTACACTGCAGTGTTTAAAAACTCGCGCTTACTACCAAAATTATGCATGGTTAGGCCTTGCCACGCCAAACGGTCAAAACAGCGTGCTTTGCAGACGTTTGACTGAGCCGGAGCGTGCTGGTGGAAACCGTTTCACCCACATATCAACCCACCACCCTCGATCGACGAACAATTTCTTTGTTCCGCGCACAGCGACACCTTGCATGAGCGTACCGGTACCTGTTTGTAATAGCGTTTTTGTTCGCTGTTCCGAAGCGCATGCATATGTTTCTCTTCTCGCACGTGGCGGCGGCACGGGGAAAGTTCATAAATCCATAAAGAAAACTCACGAAACACGCGCGGCAGAAGCATGAAAAAAACGCATTTCGCCCATCCCTGTGCGCGGCTGTTGTTTATCGCCCGACAACAGCACACCTGTATACCGCAGTAGCAGCCAACACGTACACATACACACTCTCTACGCTTTCAATTGCAGGAAAAAGTTTGCGTGCTCGTAACGCACCAGCTTCAGTACTTAAAGGACATCGAGCATGTCGTGCTAATGAGTATGGGCAACGTGGAAGCGCAGGGACCATTCCGCACGCTGGCCGAATCGGGCAGGTTCGCCATGCTGAACCAGCACGCGCACCACGTGCTGGACGACGGGGAGGAAGGTGAGCCGGATGCCGGGCACGCACCGTCGCCGGACGGTTCGTCTGCGGCGCCGTCAGCTGCAGCGGGTCAGCATACTGGCGACGCCCAGGACAGCGATAGCGGACATCCACAAAGCGTCGATAGTGTCGCGTACAATGGGATGGAACGCGATAGCATCGTCAACATTGATATCAATAGTAAAGCCGAGACGCATAGAATGACGGTAGGTGTCATAAGCCTTTTTTTATGTCTAACTCTTCACCCGGTCTCCGCTCCAAACTATCGTTCCAACCGGCGGCGACAGCAGCAGTCGAGGATAGTCAAGCCCCAGCGAATTAAAAGAATGAGCGATTCTCTTATCGCCGGTTTAGATCGCTGATCATATAGTACGGTGTGTGGTGGTGCGTTTTTTCACATTTCAAAATTAAAAAGTATTCGATTTTACTCAGCCCTTGCGGACTAGTGTGTGGCACCCTGCATTGCTTCCCAGGGACCTTAGAGGCATCCCATACGTGGCGCAGTCCGTCCGGAGGGCTCGGCCGCAACAGTAATTTGAATATTTTAACACGACATTCGTCGGGGTAGCACCCTACGGGGATTTCAAGTGATGCGTTTATTGAATTTTTAAATGTGGCAAAGCAGTAATTACTGCAACGTGCGCCACTGTTATGTGGTGTGAAGGTTCACTCCCCTGGTTTCATGGCGATCGCCACACGTCGCACTGGAAACCATGCTGCAAATAATGCGCTAATTATGATGTTGTAAATCATCCCCGCACTAACGGCAACAGGAACGAAGACTTTCGATCCATCCGACACCGGCACAACATCAGCCAGCGCACCAGCAGCATCAGTCGCTGTACCAACCGTCTCCGTTCTCCTCGAGCAGCATGGTCTTCGATGGGTACGATGACCGCGAGGAGCGCCGTGGCGCCAAAAAGCGATCGACGGTGGACGGAGGCACCTCCGAGAAGGACGGCCAGAACCAACCACACAAGGAATCGCAACTAACCGGGCGCATCGGGTGGCGGGTGTACCGGAGCTTCTTCCAGGCGGTGGAAAGCAACGCTCTGCTCGCGTTGGCCGTTGTCCTGTTCCTGCTGGCACAGACGAGCATGAGCGGTATCGATTACTACATCTCGCAGTGGTAAGTGTACATTAATAGCGGCGCATTAAGTTCGAAAGTGGCGGTAGGAGCGAGGAACGAGCCCGAACTTTAAGATGGCGGTACGTGTCGATTGGTACCCTAATAACCAAGCTTTCCTAATCGTAATGGACTGACCCGGACCAGACAGAGTGGGAGAGAAAAATAGAGAGAGGATGTTCCGGAATGGGCGATTTAGTGATGAACGTGACCATTAGGGCATGATGTGCCTTGGGCTAGAATGTGTTTCGCCTTTTACCAAAACCCTTCACAATGGGCCCACACATGGTTGAACATCTCAATGCAATCTTTGCATCATTAGCTCATCTTTTATGGTTTGGTATGAAATGTATACTTTATTCAGCTACTTGCTGAGTCATGTTGAATAATGTTGGCTTTCTGCAACACTTGCATATGCCGCAAACCGCATGGTACCGAATATTTACCAAATTTTATATGACTTTCATAAACAAATTGTTGTGACTATTTGAAACACAAAACACTTCATTGACAGGTTGAAATTGGCTAAAAATGTAACTTTGTTTAAATTGGCACTTTATTTGGATATAAATGTATATACATACATTGTATATTATTCTAGTAGCTTTTGCCATTGCCATGCATACAAAAATGTCTTTGGAGTGCTTAAACACTACACTACCACATGCTGTCAGGAGACTCTGATACTTTCTCTTGAAATGAACCACAACTTGGAGCATCAGTTATCTACCCTTTTCAATCATGCACTTGAAACGTGATGTTCATACAGCGAGCAAGGATTAGCATTCGTTCGACCGTTTTCCGTAGCCCGTTCGTTCCGTTAACCTTTCGCTCCTTTCGATTGCAGGGTAAACTGGGAAGAATACTCAAGCGCCCTCGAGAGGTTGAAAAGCAATCGAACGGAGGAGTTCGGCTCGCCGGGCGGCGACGACGGCAACAGCAGTGACTATGATGCAATCTTGCCGATCCCACCAAAGCTGCGGGGAAGCATCTTTATCGGACTGTCCCGCCACCAGCATATCCTGCTGTATGCGGTCGCGATGCTGTTTATGTTTGTGCTATCGCTGAGCAGATCCTTTCTGTTCTTCTACATCTGCCTGCGCGCCACGATTCGCTTGCACGATCGCCTGTTCCGCGGCATTACCCGGGCGACGATGTACTTCTTCAATACGAACCCTTCCGGGCGTATATTGAACCGATTTTCGCGCGACATCGGCTGCATCGATACGTTTCTTCCGTTCGCTATGATGGATTGCATTTTGGTAAGTATTGTCACAATAACATAAAGCTGAATTTCCAGTGACATTTTGTAACAAAATGATTTTTTTTTCATGGCCCATCACACAGTTCTTTGTAGAGTTTTCCGCCATTATAGTGCTGGTGGCGGTGGTAAACTACTGGCTGTTGTTCCCAACGCTCGTGATGGCCATCATTTTCTATATCCTGCGTCACGTGTACACCAACACTGCCCGTAGCATCAAAAGAGTGGAGGCAGCTAGTAAGTTTGATTGACAAATAGCTTAAGCTGGGTTAGTTGACATACTTGTTCTTTCTGTGTGCGTTTTCCAGCGAGAAGTCCTATTTTCTCCCATGCCAATGCGTCCTTCCAAGGTCTCAGCACAATCCGAGCGTTTGGGGTGGAAAAAATACTCGCGGATGAGTTCGATAAGCATCAGGATCTAAACACCTCGGCCTGGTACCTGTTTCTGGCAACGACGCGCGCCTTCGCCCAATGGCTGGAATTGGTTTGCGTTCTGTACATCGCCGTGGTTACACTAAGTTTCCTGATGGTCGAGAATTGTAAGTGAGCTGTTGTTAAGCGTTGTTAGTTTGCGACACCAATTATAAAATCTCGCCTCGATATTTGTGTCTCCCGACAGCAATGAGCGGAAACGTCGGTTTAGCCATTACCCAAGTGTTCAATCTGATCTTCATGTGCCAATGGGGCATGCGACAGACGGCGGAGTTGGAAAACCAAATGACGTCTGTCGAGCGCGTCGTAGAGTATGCCGAGGTCGATCCGGAACCGTCCCTGGTGTCAATCGGCAAACACAAACCACCGACCGATTGGCCCGCAAAGGGTGCGATCCGATTCGAGCACTTCTCGTTGCGCTACTCCCCCAAATCGGACGTGGTGCTGCGTGACCTTAACCTGACGATACACGCCGGCGAAAAGATCGGCATCGTCGGTAGGACGGGCGCCGGCAAGTCGTCCATCATACAGGCGCTGTTCCGGCTGGCGGTTAACGAGGGTATCATACACATCGACAGTGTGGACATCGGCACGCTCGGGTTGCACGATCTGCGTAAGCGGATTTCGATTATTCCACAAGATCCGATACTGTTCTCCGGTACGGTGCGGGAAAATTTGGACCCGTTCAAGCAGCACGACGACGCCGCACTCTGGAATGCTCTGGAGTACGTCGAGCTGAAGGAAGTGGTTCGAGCGATGGACGGAACGTTGGACGGTAAAATGTCCGATGGTGGATCGAACTTCAGCATGGGCCAGCGGCAGCTGGTATGTTTGGCGAGAGCGATTCTACGCAACAATCCTATCCTCATTCTGGACGAAGCCACGGCCAATGTAGATCCTGAGTAGGTTGAACTGATAGCAGAAGATTCTTAGTGCACTACTAACTGAGTCAATCGTTTCAGGACCGATAAGTTAATTCAAAGAACCATCCGGGAGCAGTTCGGACGTTGTACCGTGCTTACAATCGCTCATCGCTTGCACACGGTAATGGACAGTGACCGGGTGTTGGTGATGGACGCAGGCAAAGCCGTGGAATACGCACACCCGTACGAGCTGCTGCAGCGTCCCGATGGTACCCTGAAGCAGTTAGTGAACCAAACCGAACCGTCGACAGCACTACAGCTCACCAGTATAGCCTACGAAGGCTACAACAAGCGACCGACGCAAGGCAGTGCGAAGTAGAGTGGTGAATCTGTCTTGCGCGACTTGACTTAACTGGAGACGGAGACGATCAGCAATCAATTTGCAACCGTCGATTAACCGATATACCTCACGGCAGTACGTACTGCACACGATTATTACAGGGCAGGCTTATCAAGTAATAAACGCAAATCGTAGCTTTGTCAATTTTGGCACGTTTTTCTGTTCAATCGCGCCCACGGCACGACAGTCTGATCGTGATAGCCCGCTGATAACGGATCTCACAGCCGTTAAAACATTGTATAAGACGTCTCGCGAAGCCGTTATCGCGCGTAGCTGAGTTTCCGAAAATGATATGAACGCCCATTGTGATATGAGCGTAACGAGACGGGTTCGCAGACATACCAGACGGTCAGTTGACCAGACGACGCTCAGCATTCGGGAGCGGCGGTGGCCGTGAGCAAACTTAAAATGGTACCCTCAACAAAAACCGACGAACCGGACGACAAGCGTTCCGCGAGTGCAAAACGACATCCCTTCGCCAGTGCAAACGTCGTGTCGCGTTATTTTTTCTGGTAAATTGGTTTTGGATATCAAACAAATTAGGTTGCGTGGGTTAAACAGTGCTTTCTTACATATCATCTTTCTCCGTGCGGCGACCATGTCGGTTGTGCGTGGTTCTGTCATCGGCACCGGATCAACTTCACAAAGGTGGCTCCTCGACCTGCTTCGAATCGGCGCGCGAAGACAAATCGTGCCGAGTGATATTTATGAGGCCCTTCCCGCCCACGGCAGTGCACAAATCGGTGCAACGTTCGAGCGGCAATGGGTACGCGAAGCCTCGCGCCACGGATCGATCGACGAAAGCGAGGAACGCAGGACGCGAGTGAGCGACACGAAAAGTGAAGGACAACCGGTAGCACCGCAACACGAACGGCCGGCGCCGTGGAGACTTCTGCGGACGGTGGTACGCATTTACGGGGCCGGCGTGCTGGTGTTCGGATTCGTTTACAGCTCTATCGAATCTGCCTGCAGGTGAGCGCGTCGATTGCGGGTGGGACTTTCCGTGAAAAACGGACGTCCATATTCCTGCTTCCTTTGTTTCCACATCATCTGCATGTCGCAGCTGTCCGGAGCTGTTCGTTCGCGGTTTGCTTGCCCGCGGTGCCCGGGCAATGTGGCAGAAAAACATCGTCTTTCACAGTCCAATAAATATGGACAGCATGCTTTGGTTTGATAACGAGATACTTACAACCCGTGGCACGGTTCGACGCAAAAGAAAGCGCCGGTGGCAAGTGAAAATCAGAACGGCTGTTTGATTTGATTTTGGTGAAGGTGTATTGGGCGGGCCATCATTTCGATGGGCTTCGCTTTCGGGTTGGTTGGCGTTCTGGTTCACATTTCGGGCCTACGGTGTTGGTGTTTTCGCCACACTGCTATCGCTGCCCCGAATGATGATTGTCATATATTTTTATGAACTTCATACGAAAACGTGCAGTCGTCAGGGGAAAAATTCAAATATTATAATCTCATACTTCTTTGAGCATGATCCTTTCGGCATGGACTGAAACTAATATGGAAAACAACGATGCAGGAATAGAGAATGGAAAGGATACAATGTACTAAAAATAGTTTCCTGCTACAGATGTTGTAGTGACGGTATCAGAGTAGAACTTTTTATCTTCCTATTATTCTCCTTTCAAGTTACAAACTATTCTCGGATGTATGATGTACTCTTATCCCTTCTTTCATATTGCAAGACTTTTTCTATCTTTTTTTAATAGAAGCATCTCATATATCGGTATAGAAAGAGTAGTACGAAGCAGATTAGTGCAAACAAACAAACACTGCTTACTTTGAAACACTGCTTATTTAAAAACGAAAGCTAGTTCATCTATAGATCGATATAGGTAAACTAAATATGTATCATCATCAATATGTATCATCACCACATAGTGCGAGAAAGTTACATAAAGATGACATAAAGAAAAAATATGTGTAGTATGTCGAAAAAACGATTGTACTCCTTAATGATCCAACCAAACGACGCAAATACAGAAATAAGCAACTTGTTGTAGAGTAATTTGCTCATTGTCATCCTGTACTATGAACTGGACGTACTTTTAAAAATGTCCTTTTCAAAATTATACAGTCTGCGGTGCTATTTCAGAATTTCAATGTAGCCTGTGAAACTTGAAAGTTGAGCTATCTGACGAGAAAGTCTTTATATTTTAGACATTTCAGTCTAAATTTAAAACTAACTCACAGATTATACTGTTTCAAAATCATTCGAAAGTCATTTTCATTCGTTTTGTGGTTCTAAGTACATAAATTCATTATACCAGTGTTGCATTTCAGAATCGGCCAACCGTTCCTGCTTGGTCAATTGATTCTATACTTCGATGCACAACGGCGAACTACCGAATCGTACGCGAAAGAGTCTGATACATCGCTCGGTGCGGCCTACGGCTATGCGGTGGGCATAGTCATGACTGTGATGGCCCCGCTAGTAATTTTCCACTGTTACCAGCTGTACCTGCTGCAGGTGGGAATGAAAATCCGAATCGGTTGCTGTGCGTTGATTTATCAAAAGGTAAGAATTGAATTTATAAAAACAGGCCAAATCATGATACAACACACATCTTATGCAGATTCTTCGCTTGAGCAACACTACCGACGGGCTGTCGGGAACGGTGATTAATTTGATGGCAAACGACGTGAGCCGCTTTGATTATGCCGTAATCTTTTTCCACGACCTTTGGAAGGGTCCGGTAGAGCTGGTGATCGTAGCCGTGTTCGTCTACCGTGAAATAGGTCCAGCAGGGTTGATCGGAATAGGTTTTATATTGCTTTTCATACCGATCCAAGCGTGGTTGGGGAAAAAATCGGCCGCGTTCCGGATGTCGACAGCCCTCGCCACTGACGAGCGGGTACGCCTTACGAATGAAATTATCCACGGCATTCAGGTGATCAAAATGTACGTTTGGGAGCGACCGTTCGAGGCGATCGTCAGCAAGCTACGGTGGAAGGAGATACGGGCGTTGCGTGGTAGTGTGATCATCAAGTCGGCCCTTTTCGCCCTTCGCATAGTGCCGAAATTGTCCATATTCCTGACGCTCGTTGCATACGTGTACTTCGACAATGCCCTCACGGCACGACGGGTGTACATGTTGATTTCCTTCTTTAGCGTAATCCATCACTCGATGGTTGAGTTTTGGCCCCTGGCTGTTACGTCTGTCGCTGAAGGATGGATCTCGTTGAAACGGATACAGGAGTTTCTTCTTAAGGACAACGTACGACACCAGAACAGTGAAAAGCAAGACTCTTCAAACCTCGAAAAAGATGGTGTTTCAACATTTGTTGAGTTCCAAGCAGTGCACACAACGTGGTCGAATTCGAATTTCTCTCTTCAAGGCTTAAACTTCAGAATGGATGCGGTATCTCATCGCACGGTGGCGATCGTTGGGTCCATCGGGTCCGGCAAGTCAACGCTGTTAAACCTCATTATTGCAGAGCAACCTACAACAGCGGGAAAAGTCTTAGTGCACGGCGTCCTTAGCTACTGCTCACAGAAACCCTGGCTATTCGAGGGAACTGTCAAACAAAACGTAATCTTTCTGGAGCCCTACGATGCGAATCGTTATCGGACGGTGCTGAAAGTTTGTGCGCTGGAACAGGACATTCGAATATGGCCGCAAGGTGACGAAACGATGGTTGGAGAACGAGGCTACAGTTTAAGCGGAGGCCAGAAAGCTAGAATCAATTTGGCCCGTGCTTTGTATCGACGAGCGGATATCTATCTCCTGGACGATCCTCTCTCTGCCGTTGATGCCCACGTAGCGAATGTAATATTCGAACAAGGCATAAGAGCATTTCTTGAGGGGAAACTCTGCGTGTTGGTGACTCATCAATTAAAGTATATTAACCAAGTGGACCATATTGTGATGCTGGAAGATGGACGACTAGTTGCCCAAGGTAACTATAATGAACTATCAAAACTCTTTGATGCGACCGGTATGTCGCAGGATAACAATACATCGGAAGAACAGATCATGGAGGAAACAAACGATGACGAGATCCAGCCTAAAAGCGATTCTAAGAATCAAGCGCTTTCAGAAAATAGCAAGCCAAAAGAGGGACAAGAAGATGGTAACGTTCAGTTTAAAGTTTACTTGGACTTTCTGAAATCCGTAAACAGTGCTGCCTTCGTCGTATTCACGGCATTGCTTATGATTGGGTTTCAAGTAGCTTCCACTGGAACGGATTATTTCGTGTTCATATGGTAAGTCAAGTTTATCGATCATTCAATTATCTTGTAAGTGAGCCTTTGTTTGTTCCATTTTTGTCTGCCAGGGTTGACTGGGAGGAAACGTACGCAAACACCGTGCAAGCGAGTTGGACAACCGATGATCATGTTTTGTTCTACGCCGGTGCTATTGTCATCACCATTCTGTTGACGGCAAACTCGTTTGCCTTTTTCGAAATGTGCCTCAAAGCGGCGCTGCACCTTCATGCCGCTCTGTATCGTGGCGTCTCGGAGACGGCGATGCTCTTCTTCTATCAAAACCCATCGGGAAGAGTAATGAATCGCTTCTCGAAAGATATCGGATTGATCGACTCTAGCCTACCGATCGTCATGGTAGATAGTATCTACGTAAGATCCAATATCAGCTTTTATCAGCTCCCATTGTGTTAATCTCGCTTTCCTATGCATTCAGTTTTTCCTCGAACTCTCCGGCATCATAGTGATTGTGGCGTTGGCCAATTATTGGCTGCTGATTCCAACGGTCATCATGGGAGCCGTGTTCTACATGCTGCGGTTTGTGTTTCTGCGCACGGCAAGAAATGTAAAGCGTGTCGAGGCTATCAGTAAGCATTACGGTCATCCAATGTACGATGCGAGCAGTGAGTAATTCGATATTTGGCTTTCCCCAATGGGTTTCTGCAACAGCTCGCAGTCCAGTATTTACACACACGAACGCCACGATTGATGGCTTGACTACGATACGGGCATTCGGTGCCGAACGCTTCCTGGAGGACACATTCCACCGGTATCAGGATCTTAACACATCGGCCGTGTTTCTGTTCGGAGCGACGACCCGTGGTTTTGCCTTCTGGCTGGACGTCATTTGTTTGCTGTACATCGCCTCGGTCGTTCTGAGTTTCCTGGTGATTGGGAATGGTGAGTGATTGAAGACCAGAGCAGGTGTTTCGGTTGGTGCAATTGCTGTCAGTTTGCTTGTTCCGAGTGCGGTGTTAGCGAACACTTCCAACAAACTTTTGACTCACCATTGCTTCTGCTTCGACAGATATCATTAGCGGCAACGTCGGGCTAGCCATAACACAGGTTCTCAACCTCATTGGGATGTGCAACTGGGGCATTAGACAGACGGCCGAGCTGGAAAACCAAATGACATCTGTGGAGCGCGTGCTTGAGTACGCCGAGCTCCAGCCTGAACTGGACCTGGCACCGGGTGTCCGAACAACCGTACGCAGCGAAGCATGGCCCGAAAGTCCCAGCATAACTTTCCGCGAAGTTAGCCTCCGCTACACGCCCACCTCCGAGCCCGTCCTGAAGCAACTGAGTTTCGCCATAAAAGCCCAGGTAAGTGTCCCACTCGGTTAAGCAATCGATTGCCGACGTGCGGAATCCCCCGAATAACTAGTTTTGGCTTTCATTAGCCACTGCGGGAGGCTCTGGGTCGGAGAGCACGAATTGGCCGTGCCGCAAATGGGTTTACTGTTTTATGTGCACGGATTCGCACAGCGGACGTCGACATTCGCTTCGGTAGCCTTGGCCCTTGGACAAAGGCAGCAGAGCAAAGCAATATCCTGAATAGTTTAAAACATAAAGGACAATCTTGGTGCGTGGTGTGGCAATATACACTACACTTCTGCCGGTTGATTTATAATTGAAAAAACACATATACACTTTGGTTCGGGAGGAATGGCCAGCGAGTGCGGCTACCAAGAATGGACGTAGTTTATCTTCGGTTGATTAAATTATAGCCATATCTGACGGCAGTCGAAAAGGTTGGCGTTCTTTTATCAGGGCCACCATCCGCAAACTAACCCACCAAAATGATCCATTTTGAGATGGCGCTTTTCGACTTTTGGTTTGTGTTTCGAAACGAATTCGACTTTGGGCCACGAAAGGTTTGAAATAAAATCCCCATCCACTCTATTTCGGGCACGCAGCGTAGAAAAAGTGCCACACGTCCCGACGAAAGGATGAAGGAAATAAAAGAACCACCATTTCAACGCCGGTCATGTTCTTTCTTTCCGGTGAACGTTCCCGCACTATCCTCACTGCAATAAACACTCACACAACCGGCCTGCCGTGCGTAGGAGCGTGTTGGAATCGTTGGACGTACCGGCGCTGGCAAGTCCTCAATAATTCAAGCCCTCTTCCGGCTGACACCGCTGACCGGCGAGCGGGATGGGATCATCGAGATTGACGGAATCAATATCGGCTCGGTGCCGCTGCGGCAGTGCCGGGACCGCATCTCCATAATTCCCCAGGATCCGGTCATATTCTCGGGCAGTTTGCGAAGCAATTTGGATCCGTACGACCGGTTGCCCGACGAGCAGCTGTGGAAAGCGCTCGAGCAGGTGAGGTTGAATATTTAATCGTGACACTTTTTCCATTCACCAATTTTGAACGTTTAGCTGACTTTTTACTCCACCGAAACTGCTCACTCATTTGTCGTTTTTGCGATGGCGGCTTTTTTATCTTATTTAATCTTCCCCATTTCCGCGGGTTCTCTTCATTGACGCGATTGACCGACCCGACCGGACCGGGTGATTGGCAAAATGACTGTATCAAATCGACCGAAACGATACGGTTTGTATGTAGGTTGAATTAAAAACCACCATAAGTGCACTTGCCGGCGGGTTAAATACCAAAATGGCCGAAGGTGGCACCAATTTGAGCGCTGGTCAACGGCAATTGATCTGTTTGGCCCGAGCGATCCTGAAGGGTAGCAGCATATTAATACTGGACGAGGCCACCGCCAACGTTGATCCGAGGTGAGTAACAAGAGGAGTAGGAATTAAGTTCAATAAATGTACACTATGAAAATTAAAATGCTCCTATTTCAGAACCGACGCACTCATCCAGCGTACGATACGAATGCAGTTCCAAAATTGCACCATTTTAACGATAGCACATCGGCTGCACACAGTTCTGGATAGCGATCGAGTGCTAGTGATGGATGCTGGAAGAATGGTGGAGTTTGACAGTCCAGCGAACCTGCTTCAAATACCCGATGGTTACTTCCGAAAATTAGTAGAAGAAAATGGCCAGAATGCTTCAAGCTAAGGGCACTTACTTGCTGAACAGACGAAGGACGACGCATATGATGATAAACATGACTGCCATTGCCACCAGAACTCCAATCATCGCTGGATCGATATACTTCTCCGGCTCGATCGGTTTATTGATCGGGGCTGAAGATATTCGAAATTACATGAGAGAAATGTTATCAATCATGTTACGTATCATGTATTATACATATACCAAGCGCCGTTCCTTACCTCGGCATTCGACGCTACCGTCCGGCTTGAAGAAAGGGTTCATCTCGAAGAGGCAGACACACCGTCCATCGCGACATTCCGTTTGTTCTGTCACAGCTTCGCATTGCTCGCTGAAAAAGCATGTTTCGTTCACTTGTCGTTCTAATCAAACCGAAACAGATAGAAAGAAAAACACACACGGAAAGTTGGTTAGAATGTGGTCATGTGCTCATCACGCGGATGCGTTATAGATGGTCTTACACTTAAACCTAAAGATTAACAGATAATAAATATATAATATTTGGGTTATTTTTCTTCTTTGAATTGACGAATTATGCGACCATGCCAGCCGTCTTACTGCTTTTTAACGATACAAAGGGATTTTGGTGCTATTCCAGTCATGAACGGCTACTATAGCTACTAAAACGCTAGGTCACTCCCAGTCTAATAGTTATAAAACCGATATGAAAGTTAATGTTAGTTAATGTAATTATGCCTTAATCGAAAAATGAACAAGGAAGGACGTAACAACATGAAAATGATAATCTTTTATTTTTTTCTAATTTCAACAAATCGTCGGCATGTATCGGAAATTCAATTATTTTGAAAACAAACTATAAGACGTTTATTAAAACAAATTCGTTTTTCATTCTACGAATATTGCGAACATTTAAAACAATCGTTTTCATCAGAAGACGTCTGGTCATTTCAGTCAGTATTGTAATGCATTGTATGATAACATTGCACATCTATTTTATTTTATGAACTCTTTATACAGTTTTTGAAGAGAACCAATAAGAAATCAAATATCCTTCAATCAAAGATTCTGCAAGCCAGGATAGTTCGATGCTCATGAGGTGAAAATTCTAACAATTGATACACATTCAATGGTATATAGAAGATAGATAGAAGATAGAGAAGATTTCCAACACCAATGAACATTTTTCATAGAAAATGATAGATAATAAACACGTTCTGTTCCGTAAAATCAGCAAATTTCATAAAATAATATATATATAACCGTAGTTTGCTCAGAGACTCCCTATCGCGCCTGCACAGTAAAACCTTACGAGTAAGCATTTTATTCTGGTGGCGCGAACAGAGTCAACATTTTGCACACAATGGCCTGTCTTCTTTACCACTAGAGTTGGGGTTCTCTAGGAGGCTTGCCTTCATGTACGCAACCTGTGTTTGGGTTGATAGTTTATTCAAGTTTCACTCGTAGGGGGTTCCTAAACCCCTGCTGAAAAGCCTCCCTCACCCGGTCCTCACGCATCCCGCGCTGGGTGGAAAAACGCTGCAGGAGGTGCTTCTGTTAACAGCAAAGCAGCCAGTGCGTTCTTGTTTGCACAGTTGTTTGCTTTACCTCCTGCAGCAACAAGGAGAATCTCACTGAGCCAGCAAGCAACTGCGAACAGTTTAACTTCATGTTGCTATTTTGTCCTTCAACGTCCTTGCTCTGGCCCAAAATCCACGAACAGCGCCTTTACTATGATCGGTTTGTACATCGTTTCGCACTTGATTTAATCGCAGGGATAGTTTGGCCTTATTTTCGAGGTTGACACATTTTGTGGTCAAATTTTATACATAAGTAGAACATTATTTTATGCATGAGGAACGAGTATAGCGTGCACGACATACATTACGCATTTCATGGAATGTAGTGGAAGAAAATACATCTTTCATTGCATACTTGAACCTGGTAATACTACCGAAACAATGAAATAATGGTCATGGTCAACTTATATAACAAATTATTATTCATAAGTAAAACAACCGTCAACATTAGTTGTTGCGATAATTTATTTAGGATTACAACTCTACAACTCTTGTCTTTAAAAGGTAAATAAAGAGAACATTTCCTTTAAAGAGAACAAGACAATGGATTTAAGCCAGACCCTTTTATCTGTATTCGAATCAATCAGGTTCGGTTCAATGCAAGTTGCTTTTTGTAAACGTAAAAATCGATTAGCATGATGACTATGGAGAAGTTGGAATAAATTGTTCAAATCCCTCTGTTTCTATTACGAAAGCTCGTAAGCTAACAAGCGCCTGTTTCTTCCCGTCCTTCTGTCTAATATTTGGAGAAAGCTCAGAACAAGTAAAACCATTCAACCCGACACCGATTGCGATCGATGTCACGACAACGGTATCACGATAGTTTAATCGAACGGGTGTACGCCGGAGTATCTGTTACTAAAACTGGCCACTGTAGGCAAATAAAGCAACCAACAAAACACCTCAACATCGCCACCCAGTTCCGGTTAGCATTTGCTCTGTTTTTTTTCTCTGTATGCATGTATTTACTAGGTTGAACGTCGGGTCAAGGAAGTGAGGCAAGTTAATTACCTTCTGATAATCTTGTCTCGTGTCAATAGTATTTGAAGCTGACCCGTAGATTGAACAGTTGCTCTCTCAGGTTACTTCTGGTGTTACCTGTGAAAAGGTGCTTCCTTTAAATACCATTCCTTGGCACAGGTGGAATGA
Source organism: Anopheles dirus (assembly GCA_000349145.1). Taxonomy (NCBI): domain Eukaryota; kingdom Metazoa; phylum Arthropoda; class Insecta; order Diptera; family Culicidae; genus Anopheles; species Anopheles dirus. The sequence continues at coordinate 345,761 of KB673124.1, read as the reverse complement.
TTGATCCCTTTCATTAAATATTTGTTGTAGGAAATCCAATGGGAAATGCAATCCAATTGTTACTCTTTTAATTTCGCAACAGTTTAATAGATTATAATGATAATGATATAGATACGCTTATATACGCAGTGCTCAATAGTTGTAGGTAAATATTGAAAGTACACATAACAACAAACACGTGGACCAAACAAGTTGAGCACCTTTTGATGAAGAGAGCACACAATAACGATGCTATTTTAAATGAAATATTCTATCGATCGATTCATTGCGTGGTTTGCGAAATTGCCTCCACCGTAAATTTCTCTCACGCTTGTTACACGCCAAATGGCGCCACCGGAATTGGATAATGGGCAGTGATTTTTGCATTTTCTCACCACTTCCTGCACGATGAGGCTGGGAAGACCGTTTGCGAAATGAATCGCACCCCGGATGCCGCGGTCATGTTCATGTTTAATATGCGATGGGCTGGACAATATTCATTTTCCAACAGGGATTTGTCATCGTGTCCGGTAAGTGACACATGGACGTTTTATTAATCCTTCGTCAGCGCATGAACGAACAGGGCAGGCAGCCGGGCAGTGATGTTCGAGCGATACAATTATGGGCAGGTTTATGGCAATAAGCAGCTATGTGACATTGGTGTGGGTCAATCGATCGGTCCCAAACCACTATATCCGCCTGTTTTTTGTGTTTTAAAACTCAATCCAAGGAAACCGTCGATGTTAATAATGAAAAAAACTTCCGTTACCAATATTGATGAGCAACAATTTTAAATAGAAAATGAATTTTACAAAACCAACTTTCGATATTTTCTTCATATTAACAAGGTTCTAATTATTATACACGGGAAGAAGTAAAATTAAAATTTAACATAAAAAAATCATGCACAAGATGATTATTCACTGGATAATGCATCTATAAGTTGTTATGTTTTTAACCATTTATATATTAAACTCTGCAAAAAGTAGCAAAGTTTGTAAAAAATTGTAACAGTTAAATACTAATTGATACACAACAAACGGAAACACATACAAAAAGCAATTCAAAAGATTTTAACAACAAAATTGTGATTATTGATAAATGATTTGATGACTAATGTAAGAGATTTATGTGATATTCAAACACGATAACACTCTGATTATATGATGGTGTACGTACTGCTGCATTAATGTCGTTACCGTAAACATAATTATATTCCGATTGAGGAGTAAATCATGTATTGCTGAAGAATGAAATAAAATGGACATACCAGTGAATAACGTAAATTAAATTGATTATTTTCAGCAGGGACCGCTCGATTGAAAGAAGAAAGGTGTGACGGTGAAGAAGAACAGCATATATGCTCTGCAAACAGCCCGCAACAAAGGCACAAAGAGAAAAAGCGATAGGCGCATCCTTCTCCCAGCGCGATAATGCATTTGCTGTCAGAATGCGGCTACCACAGCGAGTTTTATTTTCCACCTCCATCTCGCGAACCGAACAATACGATTACGGCGTACAAAGTGTGGGTAACGTTGTCTTCTGCACGCTCGAACCTGCTGGTATGTCTGTTATACCTACCGCGACAGACACCACAAGGGGCACACTCGTCGTCTGCGGTTTGTAGATTGTAATCGAACGTGTACGAATCGTTGGTGCATAAGACCACCAGACACCGCTAAATAACACACACACTGAGCATAAGCGGCAGCTCGAATTGCGTTCGGTGCGGTTGTTGGACAAAGCCGCTCGAAAGCGATTGTGTATCGAATGGCAAAAATATATTCGAGCATATGTCGATCATGCAACCCGTTTCCGTACTTATAGTTAAGGGAATTCCGAACAAAGGCGTCGCATGTCTTTTTTCCCCCTCATGGACAGCTTTCAGTGATGATGAATGAAGCAGGAAACGAGATACGTTTAGAGCGTAACCAGCTTCCACCGGAGGGAGATGAATTTCCCACTAAACGTCGATAATGGTAAATGGAAAACGATGCTAACGGATATCAATGAAATATGCTTCCAACCAGCGTGACATTGCGGGTTTAGTTGCCATAATAGGATAAACATATTGTAGCGTGCAGTTGGAAAATATTCCTCACTATTATTGATGGCATGAAATGCTCCTGTGTAAACACGTTATGGTGTTGAAACGAGCAATAAAAAAGGTGATTACAGGAAATTACTCTACATCCCTGGGGTGCTCTAGGAGCTGAAATGTAGCTGAACAGCAGCACGCATCTCAATTACGAGTTACATTTTTTCAATATATCACAATCCCATCTCGGCCCCTAAACGCTACAATTATCAAACTATTTAAAGATGCTATAAACATGTTCTGGAAAACGTACTTAAAACTTTCATACTTACTTTTTCCGCATTTGTCAATATGATTAGTTGCTGGTAAATCGACAGTACACTGACATGTATGCTTCTTCGGATCGCAGAACGATCCGGCGAAGCCACACTCAGTGGTGCTCTCGCATTTATCACCAAACTTTTTGCTGCCACGGGTTGACGCATCTGCAATGATAGTAAATAAAAGAGAAGAGAGAAGAGTGAGAAAATTAGAAAGGAAAATATTACAAATAGATTTTTTTAAATATTTGTTGTCATATTTTTACCTAACAAAGATCTATTCAAATTATCGAATATTTTGTATCACACTGATTGAGGGAAAACTAACTCATTTCAATAGTGGACTTTTCAATAGTTAGTTCTAGTCCGACAACTAGCCAGAAAAACTGGTTATTATTCCAAAACATTAAAAAAGCTTCATTCATCTTTCATGGCACAACAACCTCAAGGATCATACCCCATAACCAAAAAAAAATTGTATTAGAATATGATAATAAAAATTGCGAGTTATACGAATGCAAATTCGAGGATGATGCTTTCGGTGAATTATTATCAATCGTATTATTAGTAGTTATTGAATAATAGCAGAAAATTATGCAGCATTGAATCAAAAACTGGGAACTACTGGGCGTCTCCATCTGCATTCGTAAATCAAACATATAATCGAAACTTTTTACTGTCAACAGTAAAGTAATTGTAGTGTAGAAATATGTGAATATACCACAAGTGCCCCACAAATTTTGTTTCTTCTATTAACGACGATCAAATGCAAACGTTAAAGCAAATAAAACGATTCAAGTAAGAAAAAGGCTTTCGAACAACTATCGATTAACTTTTAACACTGCCGAGCGAATCGCTTGGTACAACTAAAAGCAAAACACTTCTTAACACGTACGCTTGCCTATGGTTTTAACCCCAAAATCGCTACACAAACTAATGAGGGGCTTTAATCAATTATATGCTATCTCGAAACTTAAAAAAAGGAGACAAAATTCCAACAAAATAAATAAGACATCAGTTTTTGAATCAAAACCATTGGCAAATGATATTGGCAGGAGATAGATTTCGGTTGTCATTTCACAGCTTCATTTCTACACCAAGAAATACAGCATTTCTCAATGTTCAAGCAAATTTGATCAATAAGCAAAAAGCATTTCTTGCGTTAGAAAGAATCTGCATAATCGGAACAAATTCATCTTGCACACTTTTTAAACGGAAAAGGACATAAAAAAGACTACAACCCGTTTTATTTGCACAACGCTCAACTGCTACTGTACAGTCGAGTGCCAAAGCATTTAGCAACTGCATGAGAAGTATCACTTCAAGAGAGCTGCATTAATGCAGGTAAGAGCTGTTAGTATCTCACCACTGCACTGTACGAAAAAAAAAAACACACACACACACACACCAATTGCACTTGTGAGAAAAAGCATCCACACAACGCAAAGCGTATACGATGCGAATAAAACCCCTTTTTTCCCCACACCCTGTGGTAAAGTATCATCCAATGGAGCATCATATCTTTCGTTTGCGAGCGTTTTCAAGTACGTGCCGGTGGAGACCATGCTAATAACTCTAAGAAACGGCACGGGAAAAAACTGACTGGTATGCAGGTGTGTTTCACATCTAGCCAGTTACCCACCGTGAACACTTCTGCGGCGAGGAAGTGCACACCAGTATTATGAATGCAACTTTTCCACCTCTTTATCGTACAATCTGTAGGCGAAAGACACCGACCGAAACGGGTTGCCGGTTGCATTAAATAATTATGATCACTTAGGCGAGAAACGTTCCATTTGATACAGATAGTCTATGAGCTTGGTGTGTGTTTGAAAATGAAACGACAATGCAATATTCTAGAGAAACATTGGTTTTGTTAAGTTTTTTTGCATAAATTTCGTAACGGAAGCACGTTCAATCAAACGCAGTGTATTTATTTTTTCAATTGTGGAATGACCACAGTAAACTCGATATTCGGAATCAAAAGCTCATACGCGTGCGGCCCATTAGTGGTCGAATAAGGCATTCATTTTCACCACACCATGATGGAACCCCCCTCCATTAAACACATTACGGAAGCGACGTTAAATTGATGGCATAAAGTCGAAACTGCTATCGGTCGGCCTAAGAACGATAGTTACGGCCAAGAATCTCAAAGCAACCCGAAACCGAGTGTGAAGAAGAGTGAAGCAGTGGGAGCGAGTAGATATATCGTAAAACTTTAATGATGCAGCAAGCGCCAGCCCCAACAATTTATGTAACCGACTAGACTACATTAAAATATTCATTTCTTGAGCACCGAGCGTCATCCCAGCCTTCGGCACAGGAAACAAATCATCTCCATCGAAAGTGTGTCCCGAAAGTCCCTCGATCCCTTCGGTCCCACGGCATCGGTGTCGGAGTGTGGTAAGTGTGAAATAAAGCATGAGCGTTGAACGTGAAGGGATCGTAACGATCAGCGGATGCAAATATTGGTGCAAGTTTCCAACGGTTCAAGATACTGCCCGAGAATTCGTTATTGCTTTCAGTGTAAATTATTCAGTAATGCGGTCAGAACACTTTGGTTGTTTTATATTTAGTCAAATAGGATAACAACCGCCTTCTTTCTGTGGCAATCATGTTGCTTCAATATTTGACTTCATTAGTGTGCGTAATAACTGGGGCACGTATAACATGAAGTTTCGCCAATTACCCCAAACAAACTCCCCGAATCGAATCATTAAAACACTCTTGACATCTCCCTATAATGAGACAAAAACTAACCCAAATGACCCCACAGAAAAGGGTATTTTTTGTGGTTTGCCAGACAGCCGAATTCCGCTGTGCGACCATGAATACATCGTCTCGAGCACCCGGCTGTTGTTTCGAAAGGCGATCGTTACACCATGCGGCCGCTTCGAGTAAGCACAAAAAGCAGCGTAATGAAAGCATACGGCCAGCGCAAAAACGGCAGAAGGCACGTCTAAGTTCAATCGCGCACGGCGGTTAAATGAAAGTACTTAGTTTTAAATATTTTACGCTGTTAAAAGCACCAAAATAGTAATGTAAAGCAAGCCCGAGAGGTTCCTCCGGGCCCGACGACGAGAGGTGGTACGACGCGAAAAAGAAACAGTGCAGCGGACCCGAACGCAATAGCTGTAATCTCATGTAAATTTCATGCGAACCATTCTGTTCGTCGTGTGCAAAATCTGTAGAATTTTGAAGAATCCCGACCCAACGGACCATTCCAGATTTTCCCTTTTCCATCGAACGTGGAGAAAGGAGAGGAAGAGGTGGAGTTCGGTGGCGGTGAAAAAACCTCCTGACGGTATTGGTTAGCACCCTCGCATGACTGCCCAAAAACAGCCGGGGGTTTTTCATCCCAACACCTTCCAGCGCTTTCATCTCGGCCGGTGAGGTTGGGGTTTCGGTATTGAAGGTGCCAAAAATGGCAACATAATCCACGGTAGTATTACTCACACGTGCTTAATTCCAATACACACGCGGAACAACGCGGGGGAAAGGCATCGCAGGGTTTCGGGCGTACTATTCGTTGTTTGTATAAAAACCCTCCTCCGGATGGCTCTGCCCTTACGAGGGTACGCACAAGGTACGTTTTTAGGCATTAGGTTCCCGGTGTCAAAGAGCAAATTCAATCTCGCAAAGTGTTAAGCGTGTGTTGCTGCATACGCAGATCGACAGCGGCAACAACTGAAAAAAAAAACCGATACCGTTCCTCTGGAGCGTTCGGTTGAAAGCTTCAACCTGTTCCGGTTTTTAACTGCCTCCAGTTTTAGCGCATCAAACATTTATGCAGCAGAACCGAGTGTGACTGCTCAAGAGAATACGATGACACCGAAGCACTACGAAAAATAAACCTAGCTAAGATTATATTGCGAAGAGAAAAATAACACTCTCGCTCCGTACGCCAGCATAAGGTACATAAACTTGATAAGGGATTAATAAATGCTTTATACAACAGTAACAACCTATTCGCTCCACAAGGAACGTTCTTTTATCTGCACCGAGAGAACCGAGCGTACATCCGGCCAACACCGATCCCCAGGGCCGTTCGAAAGTGTCATGAAAGTTTCGTTTTGATGCTTTAGGGCGTGGGTAGCAAATTTGCTGGAAAGATAATCTGCTAGTAATTAGGTTTACGTTCGCATCAAATGACACAAGTACACGACGACGACGCGTGCACCATTTGCCATTCTCTACAGCCACAGAGTGTCGTCGGTCCTTCCCAGCGGTCGCGGTTTTTCCAATTTGAATGGCGAATGTGTGGTTAATGATTAAGCGCATCTGGATCGATCCTAACCAGCTTACCAGCCGTACGGAACGGCTAGTGCAAACTCTGAAGCGCCGTGCACTATCAGAATCGAGAGCGGATGGTGCGACATTAGCTCGAATGGAGATCGATTGATTATTTACAGAGCGATGTGTGCGATCGGGTGTCGAAATTGTACCCAATTACGACCAATCTACTCACTGCGGCGAATGACTTGAAATGCAAATCCCAGCAAACAACCCATTAAAATTATCCACCCACCCAATTATCGCACCCCAATCGTGCTGAATGTTTGTTCGCAGCACTGCCGATAGCTCACGCTCGCCGTGTTTGCCGTGTACGCAATGTTCGAGAGCGAAAAATCGGGAAACGTGATTACGAGGGTGGCAATTTTGGCACAATTCGGAACTTTTTTTGCCTACCACCACTGAGCACAATGATAAACGCAAACGATAAAACAACATTTTTATCGTCTTCTCTGGTTCGCACGGTAATCGTGTAGCATAGTGGAAAACACGTGCAAGTAAATTGCTTCCCAAGCGGTGGCACGTTGGGGTGAAGACGGTTGAAATGTGGGAAAGTAACGAAAAATATTGAAACGAATAATGTGTTCCATAATGAAAAACTATACCTATTTTGTTCAAGATCATTTGAAACTGCTTGCATTTGTTAACAAATTTAAAAACGAATATTTGTATCGAATAAAGCGATTTATATATCAAGTTTCAACAGATTTATTTTCCCAAATTTGTAATAATTATTGTGGAAAACTGGTATGTACTCAATTGTACTCAATTCATAGTATTTTTCATGGAAAATTATTATTTTTTCTTCAGTTTTATGAATTCCGTAGGCGTGCCGAGTGATCCAGGAAAGGATTCCGCTCATAGTATACGATACTTTCAAGAACACACCAAATGTAGTGCATGCTTAAAGCTACGTAAATATCTCACGAGAACGTAAACTCATCACTACCTAACTAGTTGATCCACTCCCAACACATTGATTCAGAACCAAACGATAGGGAAAAAATAAAAATATGACATAGCAGCAGAGACTCCTGCAAACGATGTTTAAGTTTCATTTAATTATCTTTGGTTTTGCTCGAAGAAATGTACGGAATAGATAGAAATCCACAAACATAATTAGTTAATATTGATCAGTTTAACTCAACATCAGCATCAACTCCCTTAAAAGTGAAAAACGAGCATCTTTTATGGTTTTACGAATTTTTCATAATCGATCTGACCGTTACGGATATTTTTGCAATTCGTTATTGGACAGTATTGATATGGAAAAAATCGTTCCCTACTTCCACACAGTGCATTGCTTTCCGAACATGTTTGATGAAACCTTCCTGACGTCGCTCGTCGTTCGCGGACCACTTTATGGCTGCATCAAGCCATGGACGGTCTAATTAAGTTGCAAAATATTTTTCCTTCTGCGGGATTAGCGTGCGAAAATGTTCTGCTTCTGGGGGTGGCGAAAGGGACGGAAACTTCCACCGCTTCGTGGTTCTGTGTTATCGATACCACCAATTTTCCAAGCAGTCTCCTCTTGGCCCTTCTCTTCCACTCGGTGGCTCGGTCGCTTTGGGAATGAAAATTTTAAATTACAACCACCCTGCCAATCCCAGCAGATGAGGTGAGCGTTTGCCACTCGTTTACGTTCAACGAACGCGTGTCGAAAGGTGGATACAACACACTTACATCAGCCCGCTGGGAGTGGTGCAGGGTTTGGGAGGCAGGTGTGCATCGTGATGAAAATTTATGTCCTTCCAACACATACAGCATGGCGGCGGGGTATACGCCACATTTAGGGGAAACGATGAAGAAACGCGAAAAAAAAACTTGCCACCCGGCGTTTCGTCCACCTCAACGACCTGCTCCAACTCTTCCTCACCGCACCACACCGTGGGCAATTATTTAATATTTCTAATGAATTTCCCTTCATCTGCAGCGCTCGCCGGCGCTAAACGGATTTATTTGCTTCGCTGCTTCGCGAGCACATGGTTCGTGGTTAAAGGTTTTCCAAAAGTTTCCAGGCCCACGCTGAAGAGGGCGGTTAACGTATTTTGCCCAAATTAGGTGCACGAATGTTCAAGCCAGGTGTGAAGTGAGTACTTCGGCGCAAAAAGTGGTGTGCAAAAGAGCGAAAACTTGTTGGACTAATAAGTAAAACAAATATTTTAAGCGTTCTGAAGAAACATGCAAATGTAATGTGTTCAACGGCTTGTGCTTAATTACAAAGTATTGAGTATAACTTAATACTTAAACATTGTTGACTCGGCAAATTCACTGTCCATGTAATATTAAAACGCTATGTAAATATTCATGAACGTGTATAAAATATTTCCCAGTGTTAAAACTATTCAACGTCGTCTATTCCATCTCTTGAGATCCATTCAAATATGTTGTAGACAACTAATTTAAATTCATTAATATATTTCAACATAACATAACTTTTCAAAACATTGGCAAATGCACAGAGCATAACATAGCAATAGCCGCATGTGTTTTAAGCTAATTCCGAAAAAAACCCTTAATTAACTTGAGTTAAACTATTTTCTAAAAATATTAAAAAATTAGCAAAAATACTTTCCATTATCAAATGATGATAGACATACACTTTGAAAGCATAAACATACACAATTTATCCGTTATAATACTAAAACTCATGTTATTCATGTGAAAGCACAATTTGCTCAACATAATTGTTTGAAGATATGAGATTCTAAATGATTAGATTTTATAGCGTTTTATTGTTGTTTGTTTTCAAATCATCAGAAGAACTCTTACACGGCTCTCTTGTTTAATAATCGTTTAAAATATCATAAAAAATATCATAAAATTAAAAATATCATAATAATTTACTGAAGGCACTATTTTTGTTCTATATATTCTTCTACATATATGAATCTCAAGTTCATTTAAATACTAGCTACGCAGAAAATGCTTAGCCTTTCGACATACAGCCAATGGATTCTTCTATTCAATTATACATCACCATTAGAGCTTCCTTTATGCTAAAATTATAAAGATTACCAGATTAGCAACACACAATAGCTAATGCATTAATACATTCGGAAAATAATAGGATCGGGAAGCTCATCCCTGTCGGGCACAACTTTTGAGCGTGGCTAGCGAACGATTCATTTCCCAACATTCTAGCAGCCACAGCCCTTGCCGAGATAAATTATGCACAAGGGTTTGCGGTTAATGCGCTCGCATTGTTCGACCCCGTAAGCCGAAGCCATCGAATGTAATGGCTGACTCATTTACCCTTACATCAAGGATTGATTGAAACCGCGCCAGCACCGAGATAGGGAATCAGTCGTTTAATTGAAATTAGATTACCCACCGCACGTCAAAGTCAATCGCTGTGAGGAATAAATTTCACCGCCCTTTTTTCCTGCCATGTCTGTCGCGGGAGAGTTATGTCAAGGGAGTTTTGCAAGAGAGAGGGAAAAAACTTCGCAACGAGCATAAATCATATCACACATCCCGGGGGATCCAAAACTAAGTCATTCGTGGGCGCATATGTAGCGTGTGCGTTTGCGTGGGAGTCCGTCAATCTGACATGGCAGGAACGGATCCGATGCACGGAAGACGATGCTCATCATTAATCATTGCTCTGGTCAGAAATAAGAGTTCCACACCAACTTACCGAACGGTGCTGCCTCTCCGGTGCCAACGTTCTCGTTGCTGGACGTGGTCCACGTCTCCTCGGGCGGTGGAGTGGTGGTCAGTTCGTCGGCCAGAACTCCACCACTGGCGCCACCGTCGCCACCGGTCAGTTGCGCGAAATCGCCGCAGCAAGCAATCAACAGCAAAACGATCGGTACGGTAACGGAAAGCTGGTTGGTCAGGAAGCGGCGCGTTAGAACGGATGTCCCGAACGGCCGCTGGACGGTCATCTTGGTCATCTTGGTGCCTCGCCTACTGCGGCTGCTGCTGGTGATGCTGGTGTCTAACCCAATCGGTGCTCGGCCTCTACTGCTACTGCTACGGTTGCAGGTGATGGTGGTGTTGGTGGTGGTGGTGGTGGTGGTGGCGGTAGTGGCAATGGTGGTGATGGTGTTGGTGCTGCTGCTACTAAAACCCTTGGCCCTTGGCGTTGCCCGCGGCATGTTACTACTCAGTTGCTTCCACGCAGGGGGCCGCCGAGCCCTCACACGATTGCTCATAGTTTCCGCTCCAGCTCCTCATCCATAGCGGATGATGCCGCTGCGGATGGCCTGGGTGAAATGCGGTTTGATAATCTTTGCCTTCCCTGGCCTCGGTTGCACGGTCTCCCCACGATTCCACGCTCGTCGGATGGCCGTGCTGGTTCGTGGATGCTCTTGTCGGCTATTGCTTCCCGGCGGATTATAAGTTTTCACCGAGCACACCACCGTGGGCTTGCGGATGTCGGTTCTTCGAACAGTTCACTTGGTCCAAACGGTTAAGGCATGCGACGGCAGGCCTCGCTAACGTACCGACTAATCGTCCCCGCTGGCTGGCCGTGGCTGGCTGGAAAGCAGGATTAGTGAGATTTATGCTTCGGTCTCTTTGCCCAAAGTCTCAAGGCAACGAACGGTGTATGCGTGTGTATGTTCCGCTTGCAACAGGCGTGGTCCCGATTTTCTTAGGCGGCACTTTCTTGTTCCCCCTTCGCCAGGGTTTGTTTCTGTTGTTGATCTCACTACTCTGCGTGAGCTTTATCTGCGAGGAAGATACACATAAAAAATGGATAAAGTGAGTTTCGTAAGTAAAATAAACAATAAAACGCTAACACTTATAATAGGCTTTTATTTTGGCTAGAAAAAAGCTAAATAAATAATTCAAAATCTCCCACCCGCCTGTTCCTTACTGCCCGTGTATCAGTTTGATCCCAAAATCGACCATCTCTAATGGTTTCTCACAACGAAATCCTTCACGAATGCGAAACAAACAACTGGCCGACAAAAAACCGGGCTTATTGATATGCTCGTTAGGAAGGTGCGTGCCACATTACACTCCACTCGGGAAGTTTGAAAGCAAAGAAAGCTCACCCGGAAAGCTCGGAGCTGGCGAGCGTGGCTCTTAATAATGGACCATTCACTGGCTCTCGGCTGGCGAAAATAGCATTTGCTCACGCAACAAAACACACACACACACACCAACAGAGTTCAAGCCCATGTAGGCTCCCGAGTCAATCCGTCGCATTAATGGGTGGTAGATTTCGTTGCATGGATTCGTTTTGGTCAACATTCCCGGGCGAAGAAATTACGCTCAAGTATCGTTTTTTGTTGGTGCGAATCATAGGCGCCAAACTTCTGCTGCACGAGTTGAAAGCCTTTTGTTTTCGGGAGCACTATTTGTGAGGTATTTTTAATCAGCCAACGATGTCAGTACAATTTTTAATTATACTTGCTGCTACAGTTCCTTGCTCTATGTAGAAGTGTAGACTCTACAGATGAAAGGTCAAATGTTTCCTTAAAACTGAAAAAAAATAGCAGAATCGATTTAATCTTTCCCAAGCCTAAACAGTTTAAAATTTTCCGAAGAATTACTGTAAATGTTTAAAAATAATTTAGGTAAACAATGTTTCACTTTTACACGCATTTTGCTATTTTTTATGCTAAAAAATAATGCTGTGAAATGTTAATAATGTGCTGTCAATTGATACTTTTGCAACTTTGAGTTATGATTGCTCGGTTTGAGTTGAGCTTGAACTGTAGTATTTTTTTACAAATTTGTAAAGAAAAAAAAATCTATATTTTGTTAAACACAATTTTTAACTCCTTACGGTCAAATTTGGGTTTAATTGACACTTGTTTTTGTTTTTGGGTAATAGTTATCTGAAATATCAACTGAACGTCCTGTTTCCACTAGGAGGCAGTTTGATCGACTTGCTAAGCATACACTATACAAACTGAAGATTACTACGTTTCACGATTCCAATTTGTGTGCCAAAACACCCCGAAAGGATATCTTCGGAAGCATATCGTTTTGCATCGTATGTCTAAGCGCTTTCAGTTTGTGAACAATGGAACGAACAATTTGTCGCCCAGTAGACATGTAGACATGCTGCAGAAGACATGCTGCATGTATGGCACTCAATTTGCCTTGGACACTGTTGTTCTCTATTATACCGCAGGAAACTTGGAACAGAAGATGTCGACGTGCATTTTTGGATCCATCGACTTTGTTGCGCACACACTCACAACCGTTCACCCACGGTTGAAGGTATCCCATCGGCGCCACCTTGTCATTTTCTGAGAAAGCTGTCACTTGACTGACACTTCTACTGATGTCACTGCTGTTTCCAGGGGCCGTACATGTGTCCCAACTCGGTACAGAGCTTCTGAAGCTGTCGTACGAAGCTCGCCACTGCGTAGGCGCGCCGGCACGGGTGTATATATTTGGTATTCATGAAAAGCAAACAAATAAAACGGTTTCCATTCGCTTCTCACAATGCCTTGGGTTTTGATTCCCGCTCGCTGGCTCCTTGGGGAGCCTTTGGTGAGAGTGTGCAAAGAACATGCCTCGTGCCTTCCTGTTCGGTCGGGCTTCCAGGCAGTGGCTACGGCACAATAAGATCAGGGACATGCTGGGGGGAAGCAATTTTTGAAACGGCGCGAAGTTTTCGAAAGGTTCGCGCACATTTTAGAGAGGTCAATGGTTAAGGTGAGATTAGCAAATTGAATCGAAATTTTGCATACTAACCGGTCGGTGCGCAGACAAAAGCTCAACATAAAAACAAGTCGTCGGGAGCGGTTCTCGGAACTTTGTTCCAGAGAGGTTTGAAGTTGGTACTATCGCGAAAGCACCTTCGGGCCCTAATAGATGCACTTCTTATTCGCTCTATTTAAACTAGCTAGACGAACTTTTCAAGAACGCCCCACCCGGCAAAGTCCGTTGAAACTTGCATGAAAATCCCATACAACTTGTGTGGCTTGTTATTGGCTTGTTATCGGCTTGTT
>KB673124.1:300065-331448 GCA_000349145.1 Anopheles dirus | reverse complement strand
AGCATGCTACGACGGGTAATTTGTGAAATATCAATGAAAAACCAAAATTTCACGTTCACTTTCACTCGATCACTAAACCGGCCTTAAGTCCCAGAGAGGGGAAGGGGACGCGGTTTGACTGAGGGAGTATGGAGGAAGGGGAAGAATGTTGAAAGCCAAAAACCCAGAAGAGCGAGTAGGAATGACAGTTAGGATAGGAGGCAAATAGAAACTTGAGCGTACAAGCGCGAAAGTTGTATGAAAAGAGGAGACACGCACTAGTTTTCCCATAGGTCAGAGTGAGTTGGCATACATTTCGTAACGACCATTGTCGGGTGGGGCCATACTTCAATTCAAATGTACAAGCAAACAGCGCTGCAGTTTAGGTATGAAAACGAACAAGAAGACCATTAGAACGGTGAGTGTTCGAATATCCTGGACACGGATGCCGGGTTGTTAAATATTTGTGCTGCTCTCATTGCCACCCAAACTGCACAAACAGTTGCAAACAGGGGAACATTTCATTCTCCTACTCAACTACGCCTACTATTTTCCTACTATTCCATACACCACATGATAAATGAGTTGAAATGATGTTTTTGATTAGCAAACATGCATTAAATTATAACTACAACATACACATTAATCAAAACGTGTTCTTGTGAATCGACAATGATTATCTTTCCATGTACCTATAACCAACTTGCGTTAGTAGTAGATAGTAGATCAGACCAGTTGGGCAGTACACGTAATAAAAAAATGTGGGAAGATATTTTACTGAAACAGGGGGTATGAAAATTTTGGAAAAAGTAAGCTTTATTCTGTTATACACAAAAATACAATTATGTAAAAATAATAGCAAAAGCTATGAAGAATACTCTATATACTGAACAAGTAAAACAGTGTATAAAATCGAACCTTCACATAATTACACATTTTCCATGGTAGATGTTTTTTTTGTATCTTTATAAAAACTAATTAATCTATTTATTTTCTTCTTGATTTTAAACACTTGATTTTAAATGGTTTGGCCGTAAAAAATTGCACAAAAAAATTTTTACGGCCAAATCATGTTTCAGAAAAAAATCTATCTATAATTCCTTACTCTCCATTGTCAATTTTCTTTTAAATTACAAATGTATATGTTTTACCTTTATCCTGTAAGCAGTTTTAACTATATCCTGAATGTTTGTCGAACTATAGATGATTTAATAAATAATGCCAATTCCAAATAAAACTAACACACAGAAAAAATAATGATTTGTTAAAATGTATTGCTAAGAGGAAAACTATTATTTAAAAAAAATACTTCCATATATGTTGATGACACATACTTTATGTTGATGACACATACTTCGATGAAAAGGGATTTGGTAGAATCATAACAAAACCATCTAAAAAAGTACAACCCCGTGATAACAAACGAGGTTGCAAGTAGTGCTTACAATCCAATAAACAAAGGTTTGCCATTACCCTTTGGATTAATCGTACATATTTCATACAATTTCCAGAATTTTGCTTTAGACTTAGCTAAGACTAAGTTGCCAGCAAAGTATGCACTAAATATCTAAGAACACATTTCCAGGTTCGAGGGAAATGAACAATAAACCAAAGTAAGCAATGAAGTTGACCAATCTAATGACTATTCTGTCAATAGTGTTAAACCTATGATATCTTATACAGTTTGCTAATGTTGAAGCGAATTCGCAGCTGCATCCGACGGAGCTTGTTTCATCACCAACCGAACTGACCGTGATGGGCATGTCGATAGTGCAAACTTGTGTGACATCTCCGGTGGGTAATGAAAAATTAATTTCAACCCTACCCTCACGCCACCATAAATCATCACCGAAACGCACGGTATTCAACGCGCGCATACACACACACACACACACACACACACACACACACAACCGTCCAGCTGGATGGCATTGGCCCAAATGGCACGCACAAACAGACAACCAACCATACGCAGGGGAATTCAATCGTACAAAAATGGGCTCCACTGTTTTCGGTGCTTTGGACGTATGTGTGCGTTTTATGTTCTTGGTGTGACCGTCCAATCAAGCAATGGTACTCTCTCGCACTAACGAAGCAAAACCCTTACTTTCCCCGTATTCTAATTCCCCCAGAGTGCAATGATTTTTCACTTTCTTTGACGTTTTCCATATTTGTTGCTTTGCTTTTCGGTTATGTCCGAATTCTGTCGACAGTTTTAAATGAATCCATTTCTATTTCTGTCAGCTTTCCAGGCGCAGTCTGGTATAACCCATTTTCTTTCCCGCATCTAAAAAGCAGCGAACGTTTATTCATCGGTTCGAAATGGTCGTGTGGCATTGTTTAACCATCCTGACATGCTACCTCGTTTTTAGTTGTTAAATGTTTTAAACATTCGGAACTTTTTTTTTAAATAAATTGCTCGACATACAAAGCGATTTTTTCCCCCAGTTAAACTCCTCCAAACATCCTTGAAGACACGGCCCGGGGCGGTCTATAATGCACAAAGAAAATGCGGCTTCTAGGTAAAGTGGTCCCACCACAGCGAAGGTTGTAGGAAGACAAAGGATTATATTTTGCGGTTGCTGCCCTCGCTTGAAAAAATTCGCATGCTAAACCTTCCTGAAGAGTTGCTGCTGTACGCCGCGGAGAAAGGTACCATTTATTCTATGACGTTACTTGCACCGGTCTGCAGCAGGCGCGTTGCAATGTTGTACACCCTGGGCTAAAGGCTGCATCCCGCGTCCTCATGCGGTGACAAGAGGCCAAAATTTATGCGGTCGCATTTTAAAGGTAGTACCACATACGCTAATCCGTGCAGTTCTTTTGTTTTGCACTCACTCCCTGATCCACTGTTAATGTGTTGGTTGATAGTCGCCTGTGTGCTCCTACGTCCACCCAATTCTGCTTATCAGTGGGGGAATAATTGGAGTAATATCGTGCTGCCTGGTTTAGCACGCCATGGCATTAAATCATACCCTGCCACTAGGATTTTGACTAGTTGAAGTTAAAGACAAAACGACACGGTGTTTAACGTAACCGAGGAAAAAACAAACGCTTTGAAATGCAGTGCCTGTCGCATGTGCGCTACACAATGATGGACTGTAAGTGTAATCGATTCGGATCGTTTTTAAGAGAAACATATAGTACATCGAAAACGAAACGAAATAACAAATGGAAAATGCGTTTTTTTTCTAATTCAATATCATTACTCGAGGGCAAAGCGGGAGGTTTGCGTCAAAGTAAAGATAAGTTGTAAAATAAATATTAATTTAGAAGTGTTCCTTTATATTTCTCTAATGATTTTATTGAAAATAGAAAGGGAAAGCTCAATAAGCACAACAATTACTACGTATAAGTAGAATGTTTGTAGTATCAAGAAACTGTCTCGCAGGCTTTTTAGCTTTTTTATGTGCTGGTTTGTTTAACTTATTTGTTATTTCATTATCTTTGTTTTATGTTACTGAACATGTAAGTTATTTTTCATTAGGGCAGCACTGCGCAAATAACTGCTTAAGTATTATGTTACATTTAGCCTTACGTAATTTAGTAGAATAAGCCTTAGTGCTATGTTCCACTTTTAGCAAGACATGTGTTAATTTGATGGAAAATCGAAAACATACTTCAATTATACTTCATTCTAAATAATGACTCTCATTTCTGGCGAATGGGAAACTGGGTTCTATATTTACATTTCCAGCTCATTGCCCAGCTGGGTTTAAGCCTAATTTTCTGTTCTTATAAATTTCTATGGTGAAAAAGATTCAAATTCAAAATAAAATCGTTTGAAATTATTCGTTCCAATAAAATCCATACAGGCAAATTTTCTAATTTAAACTATGCATAAATTAAGTGTTACTCAACAATTTGTGAACATGTATTCGTGACCTTTAATTTTAGTCAGATCAGTTTCGGTGACCAGCACATGCCAGTGCTCAATTGTAAGCAGCGGCGCCAAGAGGGAATATAAGAAATTAGGTTAAAAAAACGTTAACAACCATATCTATCATACCGTATCCATTACCAAAAATTATCCCTCCAGTCTCGTTTGATTGGTGTCATTTTAATTATTTTTCGCCAAGGTCATTTCCAAAAATAAAACCTTACTCTCTTTAATAAAGATAATGTAAAATTACAAATACATTATCCCAATATAAATTTTGTACATACATCGACTGAGCCGCTTTATAATTATAGCCAGATATTTGGAAATGTCTGCATTTTCATGTGCAGAGTTATTTTTCGAAACCTATTTTTGTGCAATGTAGACATTCAAAACACAAATGTAGAAGCAAATTTCGAACGAAAAAGCACAAAATAAAAATATAAATATCGCTTTCCAATGGCATCAATTTTTCATCTTCAAATTCAACAGAACGCTAAATCTACGGCCAATCTACGGCATTGTGCCAATATTAACAAATGCCCTGATCATTTTTCATGTTTATGCTTCTAAATGAAAAACAAATCTTTACACTGTGCGTGGGTCAAAAAAGCAATTATATTTTGGCACAAAAGGAATGTGGCGATTTGCGTGACGATGATGCTCTCTCGTTATCTTTACCCAACAGAAGCGTGTTCATTTCATTAATTCAAACATTTTTTTGCAATTGGCGAAAGAGTTTGTGAAAGAACCACTTAAAATGTGTAACAAGCCACTACCGAAACTTGAATCGTAAAGACTCTCGCACAAGTAATGCAATAGAAACATTAGTATCATTAAAAAAGGAGACATGTTTAAAAAAATCTAACACGGATTTGTTTGATTATTGAGGGAAACAAACAAAACCACCATCAGAAAGCCACCCCAGAAAAGTATTTTATTTGAAGGGCATTTTTTTTCATTCCTGTCGTGCCCACAACTTTGTAGACAAAGGCCCCACACAAATCGGCACGGGAAATCGTCATTGCCTTTTCCGAATGCAACGAATGCCAACGGCTTTGACGTTTTGCATCGGATCGAGGAAATCCGCAACCCAGCAAGGCCCTAGATCACAACCACCAGTACGTGGCTATCGATTAAATAACCATGTGCAACCATGTGCCAACCAACGCGCCCTCAGGCCCACAGAGTCTTCGGTGGGTTTGCGCCAGAATTCTTCCCCGCTGCCGTTGCCGTGTGCACGAGTCAAATTTCGCGCGCCGTGTGCCAAAGCTTCGCCGGTGGCGTACAAAGCAACGGAGAGATTTCCTTCCGGTCAATCGATTCGGTTTTTTTTTTCTTTCGAAACGGAGCGGGCCGGTGGTGGCGGCAACGTCATTTGAATTGATGCGTCACACACAAGTGCAAAGCTCGCGGAAAGAAATTAATAGCGCGCACGGAAGATACAACAAAAAAAACTTCGCCCTTTCTGGATCTCAATCACCAAAAGACACACGCAGCGTGGAGGGAAAGCCTTTCCCTCGTAGCGTAGGTTAAAACGGAACCGATGCATGGTACGCGCCATGAATTGGTGATCCACATGCAGAGGGGAACTTAACACTAATGTTGCCTCTCACCTCTCATTCAGCCTTGGTGCCATTTCGGAGTGATTTATGTTGTGGCGCATTTCAGTGTGCCTCTACCGGTCCGTGTTTTCGCGTGCACTTTCCGTACGGGGCCAAAAAAACGCCCATCCGACGTGCGAAGATGGTGTTTCTCACGTGTCTGCAAAACTGCGTAGCGTCTTGCGTGAGCAATGGAAACTATTTTTTGCAACTATTCCGTGATGCACGTGATCGCTTTTCGATGGCGCACTTATGGGTCACCAGTTGATAACTAATCAACTAAACTCGCCCGGGGAATTCTGTACCGGCACCTTATTTATGGTGCACAACTCCGAAGCACGAACGAATATTACGACGCAGTGAGGTGGCTGCTTGCATTAGGGTGTAATGAAATGCAGGCGGAGACAGCACACACACAGAAACGAATGAATAAATATCATTTCCTCCCGCGGATGCAGCGCCGAAGTCAAACGCTCCCGAAACAAACGAACAAAAGGCAGACGTCGGATTTTTCCAGTCAAATCGTCGCCAACATTTCGACCAACTTAATGGACCACCGATTTTTCATGTCAATCCGCTGGCAGCCAACTGCAGCTGGCTGCATATGATTGTGTTTCAACTTTTTCTCTGTGTAGCACAATGAAGCAGTTCCAACGACGTTCGCTCGGCTGAAACTCCCTTGCATTGTCTGCCATTATTTCAAGCGAGATGATATCACACTGCTAAAAAAAACTATTCAAGTATTATTGTAGTTCCTGGCTCGCATATACAGAGGTAGAGAAAGTAGAAAAAAACATATTGCTCACAAAGGGACGATTGAGAGCGCTGATTCATATCCTTTCATTTTCAGCCCACCCGGATTCGTGTAACTATTTTTAAAACATTACGCTCTTGAGAATCACGGTCATGTTAAATAAATCGATGCTGTAATCGATGCAGATACGAGCGTGTTTCGTTGCTGCCGACCGTTTCGTTGTGCTTAATTATACGTTGGAGCGGTTCGAATTTCTCGCCACCGGGGTGATCTTTAAATTCCCTTCAATGTGCCCCGGAGGAATACATGGAAACGCATGATGGAAATGGGCAAGCCGGTCCGGGCGGACTATCGATTCGGATGAGAATCGAGCATCGAAACACGGGACTCTATAATTTTCATAATAAACCCCATAATGTCGAACCAGCTTCTTTACGGCCCCCTCGGGATGTGGTTTGATCATTTGCCACACACACACAGAGACGTATACAGAAAAACATGAGTGTCCAAATGTTTTGCCCAACGCATCTTATTCAATCAAACAAACATTCAGATTTAATGTATACGGTCGTCCGTAACACGGACGCGTCTTTAGATAGGTGAGGGACCAGCCGCCGGAGATTGTTTTGTGGCGTAATGGTAGTTTGACAAGCTGATCGGCATCATAAAAAGTGAGAAGGGTGAAAATATAAAATTGATACAGCTCACAGGCTCCCGCTTTCGTTGGCCATGTATGTGACAAAAGGACAAGCGTATATGCTTTACGAGGCTATGCCTTACGGGGGAATTTTACTACCGTCAACTATCTGTGCTGGAAGCAACGGAACGCATTGCAGATAAAAACCATCCCGTGCCAGGAAATAGTACGCAACGCTTTCAATCGCTTTCCGCACGCAGTTGAAACAAGATTAGTCCTCGTGATCAATGGAAATCCACCGGCAGCACACGAGCGGAGTTGTGAGTTGTGTTTTTTGTATTTTGTTAGCTTGCACTGGAACACCGAAAGGACGGCCCCGGAATTCCAATCAACCGTAAAAATGTAGTTAATTTCAAAGTTATCATCATTTTAACGCACGCACCCACGACATCGCAGCGCATCGCTATCATTACGAGCGGATCGTATTTGAGGGTGGCGAGGGAATATTACTTCTGCAGAGACGGCTACGGTTCTTATACAGAAGAATGATTGAAGGAAATGTAAAATTTTATGAATAAAATCGGATCTCGAAAACTGGTTATAAATTATAAACAAATTCTTGAGATAGAAGAGGAAAAAAGAGCGTTAACACTACAACCCTTCATTTAAAATGTAGAAATAAACTTTAAATTCTTTCCAAATAACAAGTCAAATAATATGCTTCTCGAATAAAGTATTGTAATCAATTTAATCAAAGCTGTAAAACTAAATATTTTGAAAATTTAAAATAACGTTTATAACATTTATAACAGCCACCAATGACGATCTTACCTTTGTTCGGTACCGCCGTGCTGGGCTGTTGCAGTTTGTTGTGGCTTGCTTATAGGCTCGCTGTCCGAATGGAGGCGCCTGGTTGCAATAGGCTCCACGCTTTATCTGAACACCACCGCCGTGGCACTAACACTAACGATCCCACCTATACACTCGTCGCACTACAAGACGCTTCGGTATACCCACGGACACATACACACACGCTCACACATACCCAATCACATACACTCACATACATTCAAAACGTAGGCATGTCAAAACGCAAAACACAGAGGTCGCAGCACATGCACAACTAAAAATAGGAAAATACGTTGAAGCTTTCGGGGGATGCACAAGGAGCACAAGGGTTAGGGAGAAAGCCTAGCAATCGAATACACACAATCTTTAGTCCACACCGCAAATGGTTTGCAAATGGTTGGCCCGAGGACAGGCGTTCCAGAAATTGAAGTCATGAAGTCGAAAAGGATATTATACGATATGTGGGAACGCTGCACAGGGGATCAGCTGCATGCCTTGCCGTCGGAAGCACAAGGCCTCAAAAAGCTGATCATGTTCCCTGGTTGAAGCTCAAAACCCGGGCAGAAATTGATTTTCCCACAGAAAGGAACTAAAAAAACTGTACATCACACATTGCTGTAACTCATTCCGCTGGCCCGTGCCTGGCGTGCGGTGATTCAACACGCACAGAGACTGTGTTTGTTCTGCCGCTGCTGCTGCTGCTACCTGGCACTGGTACCGTGTTACAGCACATGTCGACGCACCAAACACCGCAAACTGCGTGACTGCGAGGCGCCTCTTGAAACTATCGAACCTCCGACCATCGTCAAGGCAGCACTCGCCACTCGCCAAGAATTTTACTCCGTGTTGTGCGAGGTGCTCAGTGGAGCCAGCGAGCAAAGAACATCCACACTACAAAAACTTAAACATCCGCAGAGTAGAACCACTGCAGCAGAAGTAGCAGCAGCACCCAGCACCAGTAGGCTGGCGTTGGAAGGTATCCTCGGTAACGCTTCTTCATATATTTGCGGCGAGTAGTATTCCCCACGCGCTGCCATCAGTCCTGGGGCGTTGAGCGTCTGGGATTCGGGAATGTTTCCGGTCACTAACCGCCGTGTCGCGCGGTATGATATTCGATTTTTACTCCTTTTTCCGCTGCGTCACTAGCGTCACCACAGAGCACGGTTGTCGATTACGACCGCGGCACCATGCCATTTGACTAGTTGGGCATTCTGACACACTTCTGTACCGCTCTTCTCACTGGCGACGTGATGCAATGCTCCCCCCCGGCGTCAAACGGCTCTGAACTCTTCGGAGCTACCCGAAGTTTTGACAACCGTGCTATTGTTTTGCTTTCGAGTTTATCCCGAGTCTTCCCAGGAGCCGCATAGACTACGCCACACGGACACGCAGTCTTTTTGCTCTACGCAACGCCTGTTCCACCACAAACACACACACATACACTGTGCAGGGCTGGAGAAATTTCCTGCGGGATTGGAACACAAAAGCACATACACTCCGTAGGCAACTTACCGCGGTCGTTTCGTCGACTACATGAGAGATGGAAACAGTAAGCCCGACTGAGCAGTGCCAATGCCGAGCGCTCGATAGGGCTCGCTTTTGCCGAAAGCTTCGCAGTAAAAATACTGCAGCGCTATTGTGGCAACCGAACCGGATGGCACACGGTACACCGTCCTGATCACGCATGCGCCCGCTGGCAGTACGCTTCGGTGGCCAATGGCGATGGGAGCTGACACTCAGCGGAAAACACGGATGCCCGCGGACACTCACACGAGCCTCGCGCGAGACGACAACGACGACGGCGAGGTGCACACGTTGTAAAAGCAAAAGCCGTCGTCTCCAGGACTCGCCACGCACAGCGAAACACCTCCGATTGCTTTGATTGTTTTGTGACGCCTGTAATGTGTGGTGTGGTGTATCCTTTTCGACCCCGTAGCGTTGGGTCGGCTACTGGATGTTGCTGCTGCTGCTGCTAGTTTCTGGTCATCTTGTATGCGTTTAATGTTTTCCGAACGCGTACCGCCTGGATGGCTCCACACGTCAGAGTATGGTTGGGGGTTCTTTTTCTACTGGGTTACCCGGTAAGTCACCCGTCTGCGGCAACGAATGGAACACGAACGGCTTTCCGTTCGTTGTAAAGTCATAACTTTCTCAACCCGTCTAGTGTGCGGGGAGTTTGTGTGGTGCCTAAGCTAACCAGGGACAATAGTTCCTGTGGTAGGCCTTGACAAACATGAAAGTGGCTGTTGGCTCGAAAGCGTTGCTCGATTAATTGTTTCTGTGTGTGTTTTTTTATGAGCCGAAGATGATATGGAAAGCCTGCGGGTCGTTTTCGAATTATGACATTGAGCACAATAACGTTGAGTACAAATTATACTGCCACTCACCACCGTGCGTTTTAAAAAGCTGGCGCATGGCGCATAAACTTTCTCTTCGCTAAAATTAGAATAGCAAGAAATAATTACGGTAACGGTAATTTTATATGTCTAACCGTTTTTTTTAAACATGTATATTGTGATTCGACAGTGGATTCCGACATATAGTAAAATCTAATGAATAAGCATGAAACAAATCAAGATAAGGAGCATAATACTAATATTAAGACAATACGACTATGCTAGACCACATTTTATTTTGGAATACACTATCTGAGCAAGGATTTCCAAAATTAGCAAGTTGTATACTCTTGTACACCATAAAATGTATACTCTTGCACACCATACGACAGCATAATTTAAATATTGATCCACATAGAAATGTTATGAAAAACGTGTTTGGACGGCTTCAATGTTTATCTAATAATAATTTTACACTAAAAAGCGAATTTACCCCTAACCTTGTGGCATTTTTACAATTTTTATACAAACACATCAAACAGAAAATTTTGAGTGCGAACATATATCGTAATGTATACTTCCAC
Source organism: Anopheles dirus (assembly GCA_000349145.1). Lineage (NCBI taxonomy): Eukaryota > Metazoa > Arthropoda > Insecta > Diptera > Culicidae > Anopheles > Anopheles dirus. The sequence goes on along the minus strand of KB673124.1, from coordinate 320,825 downwards.
AATAAACTCCAACTAATTTGCAAACAAATTTAAAAGTCATTTCATAAAGGAAAATGATTAATTCAAGTCGTTTATAATATTATATAATAATGTATCACTATGATCGGATGGATGTTCGTTGGCTAAGGAAATAGGAAAGATGGCTGTTGCAAAGAAGTGCGCTATAGAATACTAAATATAATAGTATGGTGAAAAAGCATATCTAATTCCAATCATAACCGTAAATATAATATATAGACCAGTTAATACAAAAATAGAAAACATTAACAACGTTGTTTGTATTATTAACTGTATTAAGACTGGTAAATAGCGGAACAAATACGGGTCATTTACTTCATAGTTTCTATGATGCATAATTGAATGCATAAAAAGACATCCCCCAAGTATTTATTTTGTAAAACAGCATGGATTATTATTAATCATACCTAAATTTTCACTTAAAAATTATTATAAAATTATACAATGAAAAACACTTCACCTCAAACTTCTATCCATGAATAACATTTCAACCCATAAATAAAAATTTGACCTTTTACTACGACGATAGACAGCTGTGCAGAAAAAAACATCGCAAGAGAATTAAAGACCATGTCCGTTTTCATCCCACTGTGATGGCGCCAAAACAACGCACCCTTGCTGTTTTTTGCTTGTTTTTTTTTTGGTAATTTCATTGGAATTTTAATTTACTTTATGCTTATGATTTCGGAGTTAACCATAAAACACTACAAACGAACATAGAAACTTATTTTTTGTACACCAATTAAAAAATATCGTATTATTAGTATAGAAATATATAATTTATTAAATATACTTTCTAAACTAATTATATAGTGCAAACGGTCTTTGGTTAAACAAAATAGTGAGATTCACATAACACACATTGTGTTAATCGTTAGTATTTTCAGAAACACCCCTTTTTATTTTAACTTGAATTTTTCATCTGCTTAGCTGTTTCTAAACTATAGCGCCATTTTCCAGAAAATCGATATGAATCGATGTTAATCGATGTTTAAAAGCGTTATAAATATGTTAATTCGTTTTACTCTTATTAAACTCTTATTAAATTCGTTATATTCTTATTATTATATTATATTATTCGTTATATTCGGAAATCATTTTATAGTTATATTGAAAAAAAAACAAGTTGCGCTTTGAAATGAAATACACTGTTTACAACCAACCCGTATTACTTGTTTGGTTTGTGTAAAACTGAAGGTTAAGTCATCTGAAGGTTTAGATACGAAGAACATATTGAACAGACGCATCCTTAGAAAAAATCTACATTCGGATAGTTGCAAGACAAATGGAGCTGAGATCCGTGGATGAGTAATAGACGGTGGCGGTTTATTTACAACGTTGGTTAGCGGCATTCCCCAACAACACCCAAATGGCGAACGAAAGCGCAAGCAGCTTTTGGCTCACAGATGACGGCCTGAAGCAGCTGGCACAGCGGCAATTACACTGGCCCAGTACGTACTGTAGTTCTTTACAATGGTGCCACTGAAAAAAAAGAATTCACATAGCATATTTAGTAAATGATCAGAATTCAATCAAATCATAATAAGCATAGACAAATACGCTACGCCTTTCCTGTGTGCACCTGAGGTCACCTTTAGGGACAACAGCACGTGGGTGATGTTCCCACGTGTTCCAAGTCTAGCGTACCACGGACGTGCGTACAGCCCTATGGTGCCATGCTGCCTTTGAAGTGCTGTAGCAATCGTATTGAAAAATGGGCCAACTTTACGATGATTTATGGCACCCGCGGATGAAAACCAGTTTCTCTGTGACAGTTGTCACTTTGGAGCGTTCGTGCCCCCAAAGACATGCCACGGTTGATCGTGCCAATGACCGTTATGGAAGTAGGTTTTCGTCGACGATCGAAAGGTCTTCTAGCGTCCCATCTCGATGCAACAAAAAGACGATTGCATAAGCGATTCGCGAAATGGTAAAGGCTTGTGCGAGGCAAATATAGGCCACGAGAAGCAGAGGACGGTTGTATGCGTCACCGATCGCTCGACACTGGGTCCCCGGTGAGCATTGCCCCCACATCCGTTGATTAAAACGCACCGGTTTTTCACGTCCTTAGGAACAAATTATTATCTGAACCGGTTTAAGTGCAGATTGAAAATGGCGCTATTTCATACGACCCAAATTGACCCCTGCCGCTAAGAGCTCAATGACCGCCCGGATTACCTGTTCTAAGGCAGTTGTGGTGCAAGTTTTCTGAGCGTAATTTACGTCTGCGAGCCTTCGCATGCGTTTCGCACTTAACCTCACCGGAACACGCAAGGAGAAAGGGTCTCTTTTGCATACGCCATATAGCGCCAAATGATACCACGCGCGCGCGTGTGTGTGTCGAAATCACTTTTCTGACCCTGCAATTGACGCACGTCGCCAGCACTTACGTAAAGTAGACCTGCCCTTGGCGGTCCTTCGGTGCCTGCCAGACGAACGTAGCCTGCTCCTTGTCTCGATTGTCGGCATGCGTTATGGACGAACACTCCGGGATAGTTTTCGTGTTCGGCGTCTCGTACCAGGAGCCGATCCATTCGTTCGTCTGTGCGTCGCGCGCCTGCAGGAAGAACCCACGAAACACGTCCTGGTGGCCGTGTATCGTGACCTGAATCTGTGAACCGGGCCCATACGCGCTGCCACTTGCCGTCACCTGGTAAGGAAGCGCGGCAAGACTCTGGCTACGGGCGGCACCATGGTTCGGCTCGTTGGTACGACTTTTCACGCAAGTATCGGCCGGTGCCCCGTCGGGAAATGCGTGCGTCGCCGACAGCAACACCAACGCGCATGCTACGATCGCGAAGCCACAACAGTTTTGCAGTTGCCAGTACATCGCGGTGACTTTGATTGGGAAACGTTTCCTCACTACTTGAACTACTGCAACACCTCACTGCGAGCAGACGAAACGACGGTCGTGGACTAAACGCCCAAAAAATCTATTTCTACTTCTTTTATAGCGCCAGCATGCGTCTAGCTCCCTTCTTAAGATTTCTTTTCGTGTTTAGAGGTGACAAAAAGAGAGGGATTTCGTACGCCGCTCGAGTGCGTTGCTTGAGCTTGCAACCATGCTCCGGGGCAGGTGGGAGACGACAAGACAATTATGTTTTGAGCGCGCGATTCGTGCAACTAATGCGCACTCACACACACACATGCATCACATACAAGTGGACTTGGTGAATGAACTGCGTGGAAATGGAAATCTTTTTTTACTACCCCTACCTGGTAGCTTAGCCCCAGCCTCGCTCAGTTTTGCCTTCAAGCAGCTCGCTTTCGGCACGGATGATCACACGGCGCCACACGGTGATAGTAACCTTCAACCTACCACCGTCGATCGGTCTGTCGGGGCGCGGATCTGTTCCATCAACTTCAACCTTATGGTTTTATGGGGCTAGTTCGAGAAGGTTTTCGATTTGCCCGCACGAGGAAGGTTCGTTTTGGGAGGAGAAAACGCCTCACACACCATCCGGGGAGGTCGGTTGCACACGTTTTACTGCTTATGTTCAATGCATCACAAACGGTAGCACTTCAAAGGCAGATTCGAAGGTTGGAGTTGTTTAAAACTTTACTAATATGTCATCCTAAATGTATTGAAGTAAACAAATTTAAAAGCAACACTCGAATAGCTTGAGCTATCCCAAAATTAAATTAGGTAACAAATGTGTTAAATTAGGGAACAAATGATGGGTAGATTATGCCATTAGCAAGGCGCCAGAAGACCCAGAACGTAAACATGAACACGTGAACACGGTCGCTTAGCCAGAGATAAAGTGATGAAGGAGAATCTGCTGATCTTACTTTCATCGTCGTTGCATATGTGAGTTTGTTTGAGCTTGTTCTAGCTCACTCCTTTTTACTGAATGATATGGAATGATATTAACTTTGCATGAAAAACTAAGTAAATTGTTAGCTATGAGCTTGAGATCGTGCAACACACAATGTTGTGCCTACAATTTATATTTATTTGAGAGTTTACTTTCAAGAAAATCCTAAATATCGCCATGTACCTTTGGAACGTATTAACCACGTAACTAAGATACAGACTGTAGATAGGGAACAATATAAGAATAACAAACAGTGTTTAGAACATTTACAATCTGGAAAGGTTTTTTCTGCTATTGTAGGTTTGTTATCCATAGAAATTGCTTGGCGCTGGTGTTTTTTTTTTAAACTTCCACAAAATAACTCCTTTAGCAAATTATTACCACTAGACGAAAGCTTTTCCTTAAAATGCATTTAAAAATATATAAAAAAGTATTCTACTTTATAATTGTAAAAATAGGTGGTGCCTCCAAGGAGTCTGCCGAGTTCAAAGAATCAACTTTTTACACCTAGTTTTTTAAACAAGATTTAGTACAAAACATTCATGTATTTAATTTTTATTTATATATATATATATATATATATATATATATATATATATATTTGGCCACGCACTGTCAACATGACCTGCAAATATTATTAATGTGTTACTCACACATTTTAATCAGATTAAAACATTAATAATTTTAACTGTTGAATAAATTTTGAATAACTTTAGAGCACAAATCAATCACAAATAAGCACATGTTGAAAAGATATTTTGCACTTCATATACAAGTATGTACATTACACGAATGGGAGATAACTGATTTATTAAAAAAATGCACCTAAAATGTGCAGATTGCTTTGCTTTTCAAACTTCCTTCAACGGGTACACTGTTTTAGCTTTTGGCGCTATGGCGAGCACAAGAGTTTATTATTGGCCATTTTTTATTCATTAGCTACCTACAAAATCTTCTAGGGGTAGGCCTTTTTGCTGCTGCAGAAGCACTCCGCATGCAAGTATTCATTTTGATGCTGGTGTGCCAAGAACAACAACAAGATAATATTCTTTTCTTTTTAAAGCTTCACAAATTAAAAGTTAACGGGGTACAGGACTCTGAATTCTGAAAAAAATAAAGGACTTAATCACAATATAACACTTGTGCAAAATATCCAGGCATATGTGAATTGATTGTTAATAAAAACCAACGTACGAAAGGCACATTTGTGATTAAAAACCAGAATAAGCCTCGAGTTTGTGGCTTTTGAGCCGTGCAATAATGCCAAGTAAACAAGTGATTCGACGGGCTCTCGAACGCACCCCGTTAATCCGCACCAACCCCGTTCGGATGCGCATAATCTAATCGGAGCAATAGACAGAACCGACAGGCCGATGTTGTTTGTTTGTTGCCGATACCGCACTGCCACTACACAGCCTGTTGTCACGGGCAGCCTCTCCCTCGGGAACATGGCGGGGTGGGCGGGTTGTTGTGATCTTCCTGATCCCGCGATTCATCTAGGCTCGGTAGGAAGCCGGATAATATTTGCGATGCAGACAGATCGCTCGGCCGTTATCTGAGCCTTTTCTGGGTTATTCTTCGCAATGTGCCACAACAACAGAACGCAACCGAGCGAGCAGCAGATCTTGAAAGTGAATACCAACCAGTCGACAACGACTGATAAGGGCCGGGATCCGTGCGTCGCGTTCCAGCTCCAGAAGTGCGCCCGAGCGAGAAGGCTAGCAGAAGCACTTTCTCGCACGGGAATATGCATTACGATGTTTGCGTACCGTGCGACCGCCCGCCGTCTCCGCGCCATGCCACCACCGTCGTCTGCCGTTTGGCTCGTTGACAAGCAGGTCGTCGACGTCGTCATCGTTATTGGCTGCCGGTTCCGTAAACCGGTTAGAACAGGCTCATCTTTCGCGACGGGTGACGGCACATTCCGCGCTCGGGATCGAGTTTAAGTTGCAGAACGGGCAAGCAGCGGCAATATTGTTGCCATCGTACGTTACATTCGGGAACCGTCCGGCGCACGATACAGTCGATTAGCAAGAGCGGTGGCGCGTCCGTAGCGTAGTGCAAATCAGTGAAGGTCACAAGGGCCATTCGATTAAAGAAAGAGTGTACTGTCTAGGACGCACAGAACAGCGCAATTATGGTCATTAACTTTGGGGCAGGTCCGGCCAAGTTACCGCGCGAGGTGTTGCTGGAAGTGCAGAAAGACTTGGTCGAGCATGGCACGAGTGGGATGAGCGTGATGGAAATGTCTCATCGTGGCAACTCGTATGTTGCCCTCCACAACGACACATTGGCACTGGTCAAGGAACTGCTGTAAGTATCGAGAAATGTGTAACAGTGACGGAACCATGACATTCTAATGCATGTGTATGCCCTCCCCAATCAGTGATGTGCCGGACAACTACAAAGTCCTGCTGATGCAAGGCGGTGGCACGGGTCTGTTCGCGGCCGTTGCAATGAATCTTATGGGGAAAACCGGGAAAGCAGATTACCTCGTTACGGGGAGCTGGTCTGCTACGGCCGCCAAAGAGGCGGCACGGTACGGCACCGTTAACTGGGTAGTGCCCAAACAGGACAAGTATGCGGGTGTTCCAGCGCCACAACTATGGAAGCTCGATCCGGAAGCATCGTACGTTTACTACTGTGACAATGAAACAATTGGTGGAATTGAATTTGATTCCGTACCGGAAACGAACGGGGTGCCTCTGGTGGTGGACATGTCGTCGAACATGCTGTCGCGGCGTGTGGATGTGAAAAAAGTTCGTAAAGTTTGCAAGAAACGCATTAGAAACGCCGATAGTTAGAGTGAAATTCAACTGCAATCATGGTTCTTCTTCACCTACAGTTCGGCGTTATATTTGCCTGCGCGCAGAAAAACATCGGCCCGTCCGGTATTACACTGGTGATAGTGCGCCAGGATCTTATTGGCCACGCAATGCCGATCACGCCTACCATCTTCGATTTCAGCGTCATCGCTAAGGCGGACTCAATTAGCAACACACCGCCTACATTCATGTAAGTGTGCTCGGAACGCAACAGGCGCATTGCAATTCTGTTACCATCATCGCGATAGTGCAAGCCAGCATGCGGTAGCTTTCGGTGACGTACTTATCACTGTTTGTTTGTCCATTATCTCCGCGCCTTTCAACAGCATCTATGTGATGGGGCGCGTCTTTGCCTGGATCAAGCGGCACGGCGGTGTGGATGAGATGTACCGCCAATCTTTGGTGAAGTCACAGCTCGTGTACGATGTGATCGCAAAATCCGACGGATTCTACTACTGTCCGATCGATAAGAAGGTACGCAGCCGAATGAACGTACCCTTCCGGGTCGGTGGTTCGAATGGCGACGAAGAGCTGGAGAAACAGTTCCTGAAAGGTGCCGAGGCCCTTGGCATGCAGCAGTTGAAGGGACACCGATCGGTTGGTGGCATTCGGGCCTCGCTGTACAATGCAGTCACGGTCGAGGAAGCGACAGCATTGCAAAAGTATATGCTGGAATTTCTGAAGAAACACCAAAAATCCTAGCCAACTATAACGTATACTCAGCGACAGGCGTGATTTATTACCGCAGTGCAATTTTGCGTACCGCATTCGGCACGCGTCGTGTTCTAGCTCGTTAAGTAGGAAACGCCCCATAAACTAATAAACTTTCTCCTGCCGAAATATATCTTCCAGAATGGATTCTAACGCTGCGTTCGTTCCCTTGAGATTATCACACACTTTCTTAGCCCAGCAGAAATATTCGCGGCACCGTTCGTCTGTCCAGTCTTTCGGTTTGCAGCGTTGCAGATCGCGCAGATTGTAGATTTTATCCGCAAGCTTCACCAGCTTTGCTTTGGGGCTCGCAGACGCGGCATGCTCGATCTGGAGCCGTTTTCTTTCCTGCTTCGGAAGCGATTTATCGTCGGTAACCTCCCGAACGATGGAGCGTACAGTAGCACCAAACTCTGATTCGATTTCTTCGAAACTCGTATCGGTATCTTCTACGGTGTCGTGCAGAATAGCGGCTTGCAGTACTTCCAAGTCGGTTACGCCAGCTTCGGTCAGTATGTACGCTACACCTAAAATATTTTTTCTCGATTAAAAATTTATCCCGTTACAAGCGCACAGTATGCCTACCGATAGGATGATTTATATAAGGCGTTTCTTCCTTATCCAGGCGTCGCTGTTTACGATGCTTTATCGCCGCAAAATTCACGCATTTTGTGTAGATTTTCAAAATTTCTTCCGGCTGCGATGTTTGTTCCATGATTATTGTTTATGTTTGCGCAATATTGACAAGTAAGCAGCGAAAGCAAGTTGACGTTCATCGAGATATTTGACAACAAAGAACCCAACCAACCAAACAAATTTAATGGGCGTCTATTGAGCGCCAGCTAGTGGATGCTAGTGGAACCATGATGCAAAAATCAAACGGACGGTACAAAAAATGTAATTTCATCGCAAGAGGACCTTTGACTGGTTACTGAACGTATTCCCATCCTTGTCCCGGTAGCCAGAACACCTTAGGTATGAATTTGGTTTGGTGTCCTGCTTCACAAATGTCCAGTCGGGTTGCAATGCACTTTGATTCACTCGAGATTCTTTGATTTCGAGTAATCCAAGCTCAAATTTGCAATAGTGTCAATTGACACCACATTTCATTTGTGAGTGTGAAAGCTTGAATATGTTCATTGATTTCATAAGTTGTAATCATCGGTTAATAATTGAACAATATTTGATCATACGTTTTTAAAGGTTTCATTTGATCATCCTCATTAGACTTAATTATTTTTTTACCTGTAAATTTCACACAATCTACGGAAACATATCAAAATCGTGGCAAACAATCCAATGCAAACAAATTAAATATGGTCAAAGGAAATGTTGAACAATTACGACATAATAGTCAGTGAAAGTTGCATCTATGCCTTCCGTCAAAGATAACACTGCCCGCGGCGATTAGAATCGCTCAAGCTGCATTCTAAACAATCAAACTTTTGTAAATACCGTCCGAATGGACGAAACCAGGATCACCCCTAGTGGCGATCACGGGAAGGTCATGGAGGACGGTGCAATCTCCGTGTATGTTGTGAAAAAGCATCACACCACCCCTCATCAGGCCAAATCCGCTATCGCTCGTGGCCGCTCCCCCGCCATCCCCGTCTCTCGACGAGCACCCTATCAGCTAGCCCGTATGACTCGTGCTATTATGCCAATGCTGACTCGGTCGACGAGATGCGTCGTGATGATAACTTTCAACGAGTCCGCGCCGCGCGCTCGTCATTCTTCTGTTGACTGGAGTCCGCGTAGCAAGTTGGCTGGCGAACGTGTACGTGTCCTACCGATCCTAGCAAGCGTGTGCTGTGATTTCGTTAGCAGTGTTTACTGAACGCACCTACTGCAGATCTTTGTGTAGCCGTCTTTCGGGAAAGTTTAGTGAAGGTAAAGTAAGTAAAACCACTTTCAGTTTCTAAAAGAATTCTCGTCTAAAAATATCGTTATCATGCAACCGCACACGAGCGTCAGGTGTGTTTGTGTAGGGCAGGGCGTTCTGAATGTCGCTGTTGTGGAACGCTTGCAATGGCTGCTGCGATTAACTGATGTGTTAAATCGTGTATTAAAGAGAAAGTTGTTGAAGACTTCCTAAATCCCGTACAGAAATGTGAATTTCTACGAAACTCGCCCCCGCGTTATGTGGCCCTAGAATGTATTTACCCGTTCGACCTCTGTCTGACCTCCATGCTCACGTCCAGAGAGGCAACGCGCTCCACTCTCGCACTCGCACACGCCATGTTTTACTTTTTTGCAATGGTGTGCGTGTGTGCGTGCGACAACCGGCTTTCGCGATGAGCAATCAGCCGGTGTTTGTCGAAGCATCGGGTTAAGCAATTTACGATATGCGCCAGATACGAAAAAAATGTTATCACTGATATGCTACATTCCAGAAATTAACACCGAGGAGCGCGATAAGCGATCAAAACAATACGTTTCGTCGAACGAAGCTAGTGGTCGAAAGAGCTAGCAAGCCGCCGTGAAGTTTTATATCTAACGCACACCAGCGCATACTCACACTCCACTGTTCGATTGACGCACCAGCTGGGGATTTTTTTGCCGGAACACACACCGGCGAGCAGCAGAGACAGCCGGTGAGGCACATCATCCGTCCGTGCGATCGAAAAAATCAGTGTGTTTCTCACGTGCCTGCTCGTCGTTTGCGTTCGTTCCTTTGGCATCCGACTATTGCGTGATCTGTCACGACATTGTGTACGGCGCTGGCCACCAGGTGCAGGAGCTGTTTGAGGTGTAACTGCTGTCTCCGTGGAAGTGTTTGACTTATTTTCGGAAGTTTTTGACAAAAACCACATCCGTTTTCACCAGTCGTCCAGGCACTGTTGTTCGTCGCGTTTTGTTCTTCGCCAAGTGATCGTTGTCTAACCGCGGAAATATGGAGGTACGGTTGGCCCATCATTGATGTTCTTAAAGTAAATCACTCACACAGTTCGAAAAGTACAGTGTAGAAATTAAGTAAAAATAATTGCAATAATTACGATCGATTACACACTTCGATGGACACGATACACATTTCAGTAGGATAACACCAATACAGAGATACAAGCAAAAATCAGATGATCAGAGTGTGTCAGGGCTGCTCAACCTCTCTTACCAGTACTTTTGCATTTTTAGCATTAATTAATATCGTTCGAATCAAAACGTGACGTTTTTTATTGTTACGCACGAAATGAGGAAGGAACCTGTACTTGTACCACGCTACAAATGCAGTGTGTATTGAGAGCGTGCTGATTAGCACACCTCCTCCTAGTAAACACGTAAACGGCACTGAATTGAAACGTAAAACGGTCGTTTCGTGTTCCAATAGCTAGCCCTTTAGACCTTTAGATCGCGCAAATGTTTACGCTAACTGCTTTTATGATGATCAGGCTATTTGAAAATCGCAATGTACGCGTTTCCGCTGTGTATAGCTGGCTGATTAACCAGTGTCTGGATGTGCTAATTTTGTTTCATAAATTCATCTACAAAAATGACCTTGAATTTTGTTTACTACCAAAGAGCGGAGAGCAATAATGTGTTGTTGTTTTTTTTTTGTTTTGCAAAATGACTGTTCAGCACGCATGCGTGGTACCCCTCTATGTATGGAGATTCAAACATCTGGATGAATATCACGAATTTATTCAGTGTTCATCCTAATTTCCCATGCAACACATTTACGAGAATTGCAACAATCCTCTTAACTTTCCGTTTGGGGCTTCCTTAATAACAAACTTCGAATCGTCTCCGAAACAATCTATTTTTGAAACGCTAGCAAAAAAAAGCAAACGCAGAGGCCACACAAATGTCCGAAATGCGACACTAGCTGGGAAACGACTTTTCCGTTGCTAAAGTAACGGATGTTTGTCGGGCCGGGATATAGCTATCTACTCTGAACGGTGTAAAGCTACTTATCCGGGAATTAAAAATCCCGTTTATTCGTTTCGTCGAATTTTATAACCTTCTGATATGAAATCGGCGAAATCGAAGCATTCCAGGAAACACCATAATCTTTCCGTAGAATAAAATCGAAACTCATTATAAAAATCGGCTAAACTAAGTTTTTGGCATTCGTTGATCCCAACACACTCTTAGTGGCAAGGATGCACCGGCTGATTGTTGTGGCCTTTTCGAACAGTTCACAAACCTCCCCTTACCATCGGTGGAGGAGACCATTCATCGGTTGCGCTCGTCAAAGTGTTCACGCGCCGTTTTTCGATTCGCCACGAAAGGATGGCATTTTTCCAACGGCGTGTAAGCCACCGAACCAGCAGAGGCAACAGCACGTAGCACATTTATTTCACTGCCGTCGGTTGAGTCGCACGAACCACCGCCTCGTCCAAGCTCCAACCTTCTCTTCCGCGGCCACGATTTTATTATCGATTGCAGCCGGTGGTAGTGGTGCTTGGCGACCGGGTGTTAAAAGGTTCGCCAGCAGTAGCTACTTCGGATCCGAGAGTCGTACGCCGTATTCCTTGGCCTCGTGTGCACCTGGAAGGACGCGTCTTGAGAGGCAGCAGCAGTTTCATTCGTTTCCGGCCGCAGGAAGAAGTGTAATTGGAGTCGTCCCTCGTGCAGGGTCTGTTCCCCGTTTCCCCTCACTGATAAGTACCTTTAACCGTTCAGGGATGATGGTGTGGGTATCCGACTACGATTTCGACCCCAAGGTAAGCCGGACGTTGGATGTTTTGGAGTGCAGTGTCCTGTGCCGTTCGTGTGTTTCGTGAGCTAACAAACAAATGTGAGCGACATCATCCCCGCCGTCGTCTTACGAAGAAAAACCATCACGATCCACCAGATTGAATAACCCATCACATCGAGGGAACAAACACGACGGCGCGGGGCGCAATGTGAAGGAAGGAAGTGACCTATCTCAGTGTGGAGAGGGGGTGGCGGCGGTGGATGTGGTCAAGGATGTTAGTCCTCAACGAGTCGAGCTATTTGTCGAAGGGACGAAGAGAGTGGCGAAGAAAAAGTGTGTCGAGATGATGCTAAGGGCGGACAGCCTCTATTTATACACTCTAACTCAAAAACCCCCCGTTTTGCAAACCCACGTACGTGCACGATACGTTTTTCTATTCGTCAGTGGTGGCTGTGGTGCATCATCGCAGTCGTCATCTCTGACATAAGGGATGCAGAAAAGCTGATGTCTCAGCCTACTGCAATTATTCCACCCTGATGTAATGGTGCTAGGAAGCACAAAAAGATGCTAGGGACACTCGCATTTACCGGGCCCAATAATACCAACACCGGTCTCCGTGCCCTTGACCAAGGACAAGTGAAAAATGATTTTTCCGTCATACATTAATCGACGACGCTGCTGCACTGGCTCGCTTTATCGTTGCGTCGCGTGGGTGTGGGCGCGCGAGAGTGTGTGTGTGCGTTGTCTAAATATTGGCTGTTTTCCTGTCTGCTCGCACGTGTACGTGTGTGCGATGGTGTATCTTGCTATATATTTGAAAACATACGGTATGGGACGGAAGCCGTGTATATTTTATTTAGTTTGCTAAGATTAGCACATCGTCGGTAAATGATAAGTATCGTCGTGTCAGCTTCATCTGCCCTCGGGGTGACTCCTCTCATCCTGACACATATTGGCACCGATGTTGCCTTTATCGCCAACTTAGCAGAATTTGCATTCGCTCCGACATGGGTATGCCGCGCATCAGAGAGAATCTAGCGTTTGTGTTTTGAAAATGCATTCACACAAACGAACGGGTTGTGTTGAGGAGGGAAGGAGGTGCATTGTGTTATGCATTGATTACATAAACTATTGATTTTATACTACGCGCTGACGGTGACTTGTAGTATAGAAACATACACACATACTACTATAGGAAAACTACCGTCTCCTTATCAACCATAAACAATGGTGTTAACTTTTGTTTTGTGCGACAAACATTAAGTCATCCAAGAACGCCTCAACTGGAAACAAAAGTGCATTCGCTAACGTACAGTGGCTCAAACGCGATTTCGGACATTTCGGATTTTATTAATGTGTGGTAAATAGGTTCTGTATTCCAAATAATAACCCACTTATTATTGCTGAAGATCTTTGAATCGATGGTTTAATAGTATACGGTTGTCAGTTTTGATCAATATCATATACTCGAACCGTACCACGTACCACTATTCCGGTAGAAGAAGTATAATTGGGGTCCTCTCAGTTCCTATTCACTTTCCTAGACTAGAGGCTCCCATATTACTAAGTATGTTGGAAGAATATTGGGAGGGACTGAATAGTACCTTCAAAATTTTCTCGGTTTTAGGTTTAAGTACTCCTCCTTTATCGCCATTTAAAAAAAGCTATAAATGGCAGGATAAAACCATGACCACAAAACAATGTAGACAAAATTTTATTCATTTTTTATCAATGCTTTGCAATAGGATAACTTCTAAGATTTAAATTGTTTAAGGTGAATAATATTAATGATTAGATGAATTCGTTTTTTCTTATAAAATCACTTCCCATCAAGATGAAAATAAATCTTATAAATTTGATGATGCTGTTTTAGCATTGTTTGTGATATGATTTATGAATCATTATCCGTATGCCCGTTATATTCTTAGCAACTGTGCAATAGATCGGGAAACATAGTTCAAGTCTCCATTAGAATAAAACGTTACATGCTGTCGTGTACGAGCTATCTTGTTAAAAACTGTACCTGTAAAAACCATGCTTAAAAGCGTAAAACGGAATTGTACGGTAACATGATATTTTTAATCGATTGTTTTAGTTGTCCCATCCCTCTAGTGTATTCGGATAATTATCGTTTTTGTATTTTATTTAAACAAATTGTAGGGTCAAAAAATGAATCCTGAGGCAGTATCGCATTTAGAGCACATCTGCTCGCTGGACATCGACTCGAAGACGCCGTTCGTGCGCCTTTCCGGCATCATCTGCACGATCGGACCAGCCTCGGTGTCACCCGAAATGCTCGAGAAGATGATGGCCACCGGCATGAACATCGCGCGGTTGAACTTTTCGCACGGCTCGCACGAATACCACGCCAACACGATCAAGAACATCCGCGAGGCGGTCGCGAACTACTCGGCGAAGCTGGGCAAACCGTTCCCGTTGGCGATCGCGCTCGACACGAAGGGTCCGGAGATCCGCACCGGGCTGATCGAGGGCAGCGGCACCGGCGAGGTGGAGCTGAAGAAGGGCGAGAAGATCCAGCTCACCACGGACAAGGAGCACCTGGAGAAGGGCAACAAGGATAAGATCTACGTCGATTACGTGAACATCGTGAAGGTTGTGCGACCGGGCGACCACGTGTTCGTCGACGACGGTTTGATTTCGCTGGTGGTGGAAAGTATTTCGGGCGACACGCTGACGTGCATGGTGGAGAACGGTGGCATGCTAGGCTCGCGGAAGGGCGTCAACTTGCCCGGCGTGCCGGTCGATCTGCCGGCCGTTTCGGAGAAGGACAAATCGGACCTGGTGTTCGGTGTGGAGCAGGGCGTGGATGTCATTTTCGCCTCGTTCATCCGCAATGCGGGCGCGCTGAAAGAAATCCGCGCCATTCTCGGCGAGAAGGGCAAACACATCAAGGTGATCTCGAAGATCGAGAACCAGCAGGGTATGCAGAACCTGGACAAGATCATCGAGGCGACTGACGGCATTATGGTGGCGCGCGGTGATCTCGGTATTGAGATTCCCGCTGAGAAGGTGTTTCTGGCGCAGAAATCGATGATTGCGCGGTGCAACCGGGCCGGCAAACCGGTCATCTGCGCCACCCAGATGCTCGAGTCGATGATCAAGAAGCCGCGGCCGACACGTGCCGAAATTTCGGACGTGGCCAACGCCATCATCGACGGTGCGGACTGCGTGATGCTGTCGGGTGAGACAGCCAAGGGCGAGTATCCGCTCGAGTGCGTGCTGACGATGGCGAAGACGTGCAAGGAAGCGGAGGCCGCCCTGTGGCATCGCAATCTCTTCAAGGATCTGGTCGATACGACGCCGACACCGCTCGATACGGCGGCGTCCATCGCAATCGCCGGTGCCGAGGCGTCGACCAAGAGCCGTGCCGCGGCCATCATCGTCATCACCACGTCCGGGCGGTCGGCACATCTGATTTCTAAGTACCGCCCACGCTGTCCGATCATTGCCGTGACGCGATTCGCACAAACCGCACGCCAGTGCCATCTGTACCGAGGCATTTTGCCCGTCATCTATGAGCGTAAGCACACCCCACGGGAAGAACAACTCATGCGCGTTGGTAACGCTTTCACTAATCGAACGTTTATTTTCGTAGAGCCCGCATTGGAGGACTGGCTGAAGGATGTCGATGCACGCGTCCAGTACGGTATTGAGTTCGGCAAGGAACGTGGTTTCTTGAAGCCGGGCAATCCAATTGTGGTTGTCACGGGCTGGAAGCAGGGTTCCGGATTTACCAACACGATCCGCGTGATGTACGTATACGATCACTAGATTCCATTGCTCGATGCACACGCGCGCAGAAGAAGTATACGCACACATTTCTAATACGATCTCGCTTCTCGATTTTAGCAATGTTGAGTAAATAAAATAAACACATATTATCGATGCGTGTGGCCACCAGCGTCGTGGGTGTGGTAAAATCTCTCATCTACATACCAACATCGGCCTCGGACGGACATCTGTCCAGTGTCCACTCTACCAGCATTGCGCTGACGCCTGTCTTCAGTAATTCATCTGTAAAGTGAAGCTACTGTAAGCAGCTACCCACGGTAACGCTTTTTTTGTAGGACATTCTTCCCACGTGCGCCCCACGGCTGTAGCAGTTCCTTACGTTTGCGCTCCGTTTATTTATTATAACCCTAAACTCTAAATTATTATCCATTTAGTGTGTGTCTGTGTTTGTACGCGTGCCACACGTCAATTCTGTTGTTACATTTGGCGCCCCAGGAAGGCCACATTTTCTACCCTACACAACAACAGAGGTGTATTGGCTTTAATTTATGAAATTATATCACTAAGTGAGCAGAAATAGGATAAAAGATGAATTAGTTGGAGCGTTCTCGCAACGGAACAAAGAGGACCGCGGGTGGAACATAGAACGATTGTTAGAAAACGAGCCAAACAACAAAGCATTGCCACCCCAACATCCACACGGTGTAGTGTGATGCACTAACAATACCCACAATACCCAATAATCATCATTCGACATCAACATCGTTGACTTCTAGTTACTGGTTAATATGCGTCAAAGTGGTCGGAAATACACATTACGACACTTGAAACAGTTTCCCTTGATTTGTTCCGAAAAGTCTTTTTCCGAAAGCAGTTCTGATACACACAGGTATACTTCCGAGTCGTATTTCCATTTGGTTACAGGCGGGGTAATTATGTTGGAATTGCATACTTGTGAGCTCTGACTCTGGATACGGTATAAATTTGTCTAGTAAGCCGGCATTGGCATTGGCTTGCTCCAGAAGTGTCAGACTCCCTTCACGTACGTCATATGGCAATAGATTTCTGGTTTTCTGGCGGATGATTCAATCCATTCTATCCATCTCATCCATCCTTCAACCGTCTTCAACTACCTAAAAGGACCAAACGTTGCGAGTGACGAAACAAGCCGCAAAGGATCAAAGTCTCTATAAGCAATACATACAACAAAACGTTGTTTCCAGGTCGCCAACTAGCCAAACGCTAGCAGTCAACAGATGGCGCTAGTAGAGGCAAGGAGAAAACGACAAGAAAAGATCCATACGGAACACACCGTAACGTTTAGTAAAGTAATGGTATTGTATGTACAACACACTCGAAATAAAGTTGGTTGAATGTAGCTGATTAGTTCATAAAGAAGATGAAAATGTGTCTCGAGAAGCCTGGCACATGGATGAATGATAGTGGGGCCACGACCTGAATCTGTAACTATTTTTTACTGTTAAAACTCGTTTACCAACCGAGTATCGTGACACCTGTTAGATCCTGTGTGCTAGTTAGCTTTCATAGACCAAGATTGGAAAGTGCTTTTCCTTAGCAAAGGCCTTTTAGAGTGATTCATCCAATCTCATTTGGCATGTGAGCAATCGATGACGAAATATGCCTACAAAATACAACTACAATCAACCAAAGATGCTGTTTGGACTGTACCTCGGAAAGGAGACAGTAAAGCAAACAATGAAAAATACTACTATTCTCTTCCCGAAAGGCAATTACAATGAATGTTCTATTTTAGGGGGATAACTACACGTTACGTTTTATTATTTCTACCGTGATAATACATTTTTACTCCCTTTTTCTCTCTATCTCTCCTTCCACTCATAATATATCGTTTCCATTAATACATAATTATCGGATAACGTTTGTGTGTGATCGAACGTGGAATTCGCAAGTGTGTTCTTTGCGCTTTGCCTCTCCAGACGAGGAAAATAAATACACCATCTGTTGAGGGTTGTGACTATTTTACTTTTGTTCTGTACACTATTTTGATAACATAAAATATTGCCACAAATAACAGAAAACGAAGGAGCTACACAAAATAACAAACAAGCAAATATTAAAAACACAGCTGACGGAAAATGGATACAAAATAGGTGGAATAACCGGAAACATGAAACATATACACCGTTTCAAGCACCACACGCTTCATCACACGGTTCACACGACCAAAGCGAACGATGAATCTGGCCAGAAGCCAAGCGTTCGGGGAGCAACGCCGGCGCCTGGCCGTTCACAATCCACTGGCAAAGCCAACCCCCGGGAGGGGTGGGGATTGATAATGGTTTGTAGCGAATTTTAGGGGGGAAGGTGCGCTCTACTTCTCGAAAGTGTGCTCTCTTTCTCTCTCGCTCGTTGCTTAGAAGATGGGAATGTAGTTATCGATCTTGGATCGGTGCTTTTGGGCAACACACTCGGCTATCCAGACAATGTTACGGCACTCCTGCTCCTTCAGCTTCAGATAGGAGTAGAACACGCCGTAGTGGAATTGCTGCATGAAGCCGTTCGTGTTCAACTTCACCTCATGTTCGTAAAACTTGTCCTCGAGCGTCTTGTCGCCGGGGTTGTTGCCGGAACCGTCGAATAGGGCCGCGTACTCGGCATAGTACTCAGCCACCGCTTTCACCTGCTCGTAATCGTCAGCCCGGGCCAAGGCGGCCAGTCCGTCCGGGTTCATACGGCCGCAGCGCGGATACAGCTTTGACCGATCGTCCTTCGACAACTCCGTTCCGAACGAGTTGATCGTAATGATGATGGCCCGACGGTCCGCCTCGAACTGTGAATGAAAGGAAGTGAATAAGCATGTGTGCGATTGCGCTCGTGACCGCTATCACTTACGGCCAAGATCTCGCACATTACGTCGGCGATGGTGCCGCCAATGTTCTTGCAGAAGTCGTAGAACGCCTCCAGGTACGCCTTGTACAGCGTGTTACGGATGATCTCGATGTTCATCTCATCCAGATCCTGCTCGGAGATGCAGTCCACAAAGAACGGAGCGAGTGGCGTATCCACCAGCACCGCGTTGTACAGCTCCGCTGGGGTCGACGCAACGTGGATAGCCTCCATTTGCTCGAAGCTACCGAGCGGGTGGCACTTCGGGATCAGCTCAGAGATCGGACGCTGGTGCAGCGCGCCCGTGATCAGCAGAATGATGTTGTCGATCATGTAGCTGTACGTGATGTAGTCCATGAAGGTCGACAGTGGTTCCACGGCATGGTTCCGCATGTGCTGGAACTCGATCACCAGCTTCTCCCGCAGCTTATCGTCGATGACGGAGACGGCCAGCGGGGATGGCTCGTTTGCCAGGAACTGGCCGTAGTCCGTACCCTGCAGGTGCAGCTTCAGATCTGCAATGGGTGCGTGGAGCAAAACAATTACAAACAAAACGTACGGAATTTTTGTTCATGCTAGCACAGGGAGCAGAAAAAATGTACACAACAATCTATCACAAGGTTTTCCAATTGTTCCGTCATGCAAAGGGGTCACATGACCTGCCTTATGTCGCACACACAAACACTCCGTAGCTGTAACATGGGCTGCTGTATGAGCCGAAAACGGTCACGAGGTGCAAGACAAACGCTGGAAGCACTTTTTCAGCCCGATTTCTCGCTGATTTCCTGCAAAACACTCGCCCTTTCCCATTTCTACGACCCCAGCTTACCCTCGAGCGTTTCGCACTGGACCAGATTGAGGTAGTCGGCCTGCTTCAGGATGCCACACTTGAACCCACGGCACAGGCCCTCCAGGTAGCCACCGTCGATGTTGAACATGAATCCAGGCATCCTTGTTGTTTTGGGTTGCGGTGACCTTTTAAATCCTTACGAGCGAACTACGGCTGGGGCGGTGTAGCTGCGCAAGATATTTTTGCTGCTATCGCTTTTGCAAGAAATCAATCACAAGACACAGACGTTTTCAAGATGGCTACCCCCTTGGCGGGATCGAGCCAATCGGAGCTGATTAACATCGGGTTAACAGCTGAGTTGTCACTTCTTAATCAACTTCTTTGACGTCTGCTTTTGAAATGACCGTTGCATTTTTGGTTCGAATTTGAAATTTTCGGATGAAATTATTTCGAAAAACACATGCTGTCAAAAATTATCAATTTGAATTGAACGTTTATTTTTACCTGCAATGAGCTGCTAACCTTGAACTTCCTACGTTTCTTCTTGTCAGCCTGTAATGAAAAAGTATGAACAATTTAAAATATTTTCTGTAAACATCATAAGCATATGCTGTTGTAATAAAAAAATAACAATACTCACCATGTCCAATATTATTACACCATTCGGGTTATAAAAACAGATTTGTTCCCTGGTGGTTCTCGCCAGGTTGGTAGGACATTACAGGAAAATTGAATAATGAAAATTGAAAAATTGAATAATGAAAATAATGATGATAAGAATATCTAAAGATTGATGAGAACTACGACTCACTACTTTGTAATTCTAAAAAATGCGGGTCTGTGGCAAATTGTTAAAGCGTCAGCAAATTAGGGCCATAATGGACCGGGGAAAACTGTGCGATCAAATTCTGCTGCTCGAGAAACCAAGCTTAACTTGAAGGAGCTCCGTCCCTTTGAGAATCTAACCCGTACCGAGTTTTTAACGTACGCGTACTTGTCGCGATCGCCAGCAGGCGCCCGGTAACGCATTGGCTGTCGCTGCGGATGCCTAACTAAGTTTAACTAAGGAATATCTACCTGCAGCATCCAGACTCGTCGAACGCTGCCTGCCAGTTGCTGTGCATCTAATGAGACAAACGGGTTGAGCTCGGGGTAATAAAGTAATTTCAACTGTAGCTGGATTAACTGCAATCCAGACGGAAGCTCTATCCGAAGGCGCACAGAGTATCGAAGAGTTAAACCAAACTACAGGAACCGGACGATGGTGAGACGCTGGTTTTGTGTTTCACAGTTCCGAGCAGGCGGCTAATGCTTAACATACATAATCATTATGGTTTATCT
>KB673124.1:252728-273614 GCA_000349145.1 Anopheles dirus | reverse complement strand
ACACAGCCGTTTTGACAGCTGAGGTTAAATTGCTAAAAAAAACGGTCGATCGCTATGACGCCACCTCCTATATATCTCCTTGGGCCAAACAATTATCAGCCCACCTGTTAGACTAAATTTGACTGACGAACCGCCCGATGATGGTGCGCTTACGGTGCCATCTATGTTTCAGTAGCGGTACCACTATCTTTCAAACCACATGTGTTAACACTGACGGTCGAATGGGCCGAATACTTCTTCAAATCGAGGTGTCAATAGAGGTTTATTTAGCACGTAATTTTCTTTCGTGGGAACTTACAAAACAGTGTTTTTTCATAGCACTCAACGTGTTAAAGACAAAGACAATCAAAGGAATCGAATTTCTCACAAACAATTTCAATAACGAAAGTCAAGTTTAAAATGGATTTGTTCGTTTTATTAGTTTCCGATCATTGGTGACCGACCATTCATTCCGAATGTCTAGTCCTGTTCTTTTAAAAGTACATGATTTTTCCTTCCAGCTAGTCACCGCGGGTGCCGCCTGCACTTGTTCTAGTCATCTAAATACTTTCATGGTATGAGAGTAGATGCAGTAATGTGTATGTCTGAATGTTTGTTTGTGTGTTAATATGCGAATGTGTGTGTGTGTGTGTTTGTTTGTTTGCATAAAGTTTGCAGTAATTCTCTTCTGTGATTCTTTCCTATGTGGCTTTGGTTCACATTGCACACCTCTTCCAGCGTATGATTGCATGTTTTTGGCTGTTGTTTCGTGTACGTATGTGAGTGATTGTGTATCTATTTAAATAATTTGCTCGCATAGCACTCACTCTTGTGGCTACCTTTGCTTTGTTTGCTTTATTGTACCTAGCATTTTTTTGTGTGTTTTCTGAACCTATTCTTGCCGTGTGCTGAATACTTCCAAAGTTTCCTATAATTTCGTCGTTAGCCTGAACTGCTTTACAATTGTTGGTCAACTCAAGTATGGCACTTGAACGAAAGAAAACAAAACGATTGAAAAGTCCTATAAGCTACTGCTTACTATGTACCTTTCATATTGAGCTTCTCGGACTTACTAAACAAGTATATTAGTTTGTAGGGTTTGTCAGCGCTCTTTATTTTTCTACACGAAATTGATCTCTTTTCCACGAATTATTTACCTAGCCCTCACGCAACACACAGGCTTCATGAAATAATAAAAGTTCAACGAGATGTTGATTGAACAGATGCTCAAGGTATATTCCCTAGGGTGAGCCGACTAGCCTTTTAATTGATCTAGGATCTCGCAAAATTACGCTAAACACGCCCGTCCGCCAAATTTCCCGTCTATTTGTCTGCTTGTTTCGAATTGTTTTGTTCTGTTTAATGAGTGCTGCGCCATCCTACCTAGGAACCTGCTTTCGGTTCTTATCGTTTGTGTTGGGTCGTATAATGATACACGTTACTGCATTATCTACGATACTAGATGGGTTTCGTTGCGTCATGCTTCATCTTTACCGCAGCAAAAACATTACCACCGCCGTATTTCACACACTTACAACGACTCGTATTCACCACCACTATATGGTAAACTGATACCGAATGAACAATGTCTTATTTTTATACTTGCTTCCATCAGTCCAGTGCGTACTAATTCTCTGCATAAGTGTAACGATTCCGTGGGATTTTCTTCTGCTGGTAACGATTTATTGACGTTTTGCATGTTTCGTTTCGTTGGACAGGAGTGATTTATGTTTTTTTCGCCGCAAATGAGCTGCTGAAAAACAAATTATACATAATCCTATCGACTTCTATTCTCGAGGCTCTGTGAGAGGTTTTGGCTCCGTAATACTTTGACTTATCCGTATTCTTAAACCAGCAGCTGCTGAACATTTCGTGCGTTGCTTAACTGCTTTCATCTGCATTGTATGTACATAAGGAAATAGTTTTAAAATATCAATCAGTTAATGTGAATATTGATTGTTTAAAAAATATGTAAGCTTACGGTAAAAGGGTAGCAAAATAAACTTCCACAAACGGTAATATTCTTGTCCTCTCCTGTGCGCTGTTGTAACAATATATAAAGATTCGTTTGTTTCTAACTTATTCATTATTCTTTTTCTGATCAACAAAAGCGAATACGAACCGTTCGAAATGCAATAAACTTTACCATCGATAACCTTTCCATTGCAGATGTTCTATGACTGATACAAAAAGATGTGCAATCAGATAATAGAAATCAAGGTTTATTTTGTAAATCTGCCGTGCGTCGTAATGTATGCCATACACACGACAAATGCGCTGATCTTGCTTAATACCACCAGGTGCTACCTGTCAGGTTGGATTCACGTTCGAACGAAGCATTCCTTAAACTTAACTGAGCGTTTTTCTTCGTTTTGTTGTTGTAGTTGCGTGCGTTTTTGTGCGCATCTCGTCCTTTTTACCGCAAGCGTCACACTCATCACTCTGTTTGCTATTTTACTCAGTTCGCTTAAAATATGTATTTTTGTTTTTCCAACAAACCACATCCACCCAGAGAGAAATATAGAGAGCGAAAAAGGATAAAACGAGGGTGGAAAACACGATCAGTGCTCGACATTCAATACGTGATGGACCGTATGATTGGAGTGCGTGATAAAATAGAACCATGATGTTTTTATACTGTCCAGCGCTGCTTGCATCACCCACTGTCTGGCTTCTTTCGTTAGTTTGTCTTAGTAGATTGTTTAGTGCGAGCTCGAATAACCGCTTCCGTATGAGTTTTACGTAGTAATGCGTTTATAAATGTGCAAAAGGGTGTGTTTTTTTCTGTTGTTTCTGTGCACCAATGAAGTAGTGAGTGTGAAAAAGGCTCGAAAAAGGGTCGGTGTGAGTGAGTGTATGTATAAGTGTGTTTAAATTAGAATTGTGGTACGCTTGTGTGTATGAGTGTAGTAGTAGCAGTAGGAAGACGATTGTACTTATGTTCATCATGTTTTCTTTTCGTTTCGTGTAACAACTTGCTCTTCAAATACGCCTAGGCTTCTGTGTGGCCCTATACACTCTGCTCCTATATTTCTAGAAACACACTCGAAGCATACTGCAGTTTACATGCTTATCCACTCACAAAACCTTTTCGTTTCTTACTTCCAATCCATTCCGTATTTTTCTTTTGCTCCTTACGGTTATCTGAACGCTTCGAACGAACACAGTCTGGATTGATTGATATACTCGTGTATTTGCGGATGTGTATTGACTAGTTTTCTATTTTCCCTTTTGTTTTCCTATGCTATCATATTTTTTAAATTAATTTTTCTTCCTCTTCCCATTACGTGTGCTGTGATTCGTCTTTCGATTTACCGCTTAATACAGTCATGCGTTGTGCATGTTCGTGTTCCGACGATCGATTCAGCAAATCTGTAGTGTTTCTTTCCTGCCGCCCTGCTGCGAATGATTTGTCTCGTATTTGCTGCAAGTGTGTGGTTAGCTGGACTACTTCCAGCTCACCGGATTTGAGGACAAACCCAAACTTGTGGCTTCGTTCGCTTAGCTGCCTATCAGTAACGAAGTTGTCGAAAAATTACTATTAGCCTTAAACATCGATTCGATATGAAGATCGTTGAACTGGGAAATAAGAGTTGAAATCTCGTCCGCCTAAACAATAGCTTAGGCAGCATAAACCATAGAGTAACCAGAGCTTCCGTAGAGCTAATCATGCTAATGTAGCGCCGTAACGAATGAGCATTTCTTCTGTTTTTTAATTACAAGCTAAAGCAACACACGACCTAGCTTTCAACCTAGTTGACTCCACACCTCGTATGAAGTTTCTCATCCTCCTAAACGTTAATTGTTTAAATCTATTGTCATATTATGTTTGCACATAAATGAACAAATTTAACGGGATTCATTGCACACTTTTTTGTCTTTCACCATTTTTTGTTTTATTTTGTTGGACTGTAACCATCCTACAGTAACTGTAACAAAAAACACTTTTGAGTATCAAAAACGTTTAAAAACGCGATTCGTGTCTGCTGGTCAAATCCGTCAACCTGGCCGAGAGTATCGGGGTTTGAACTATGCTTTGAAATAGTATACACGAATGTACGGATACTGCTAAGCGGGACCTGCGGCTTGGCTGTCCCGCCTACACACTGTACACTAACCACATACCTATTCACCTATCCTAGCATCCTTTATCGGTTAAATTGCTAACAGTCACAATTATCAAAAACAATCTATCCTAAGGTTTTGTATCATTATGTTTACTTTATGTTTGCTTTACAATTTCATTCCCGCTTTCCATGGCGCTTACGTTATTCCCAAGAGCTTCGTTTGTATTTCCAGCAGTTCGCGCGAATAAAAGTTTTTCTCGCTCACAAAACAAACGCAACGGATGAGCAGCTTTGCCACGTACGCGTTAATGGAGGAATGTAATTCTAATCGTTGGCTACACATATCCACATGCAGGTGCAGATTCCACTACGAGCCACACCAGCCCATTTTCATTGGGAGAACTGTAATTGATGCCCACAGCACTTTATGTTTTTCGTTATTTCTTTAAATTTTGATACAAATAATATACCTAACATGATCACTAACACAATGCTTAGCAAGCAGTGTCCACAGTGGGTGGGAGAAAGTAAATAGAACGATAATGGGGAACGGAATAAATTGCACAGGTAACTACGATCAACGTAAACCACATCATACTCAACATTGCACAGATGTGTGTAAGTGTGTCTAGGCTAAGTAAAGACACAAACCTTTTTTTTACGGTCCTTCAAGCACGAATACCTTTTGCGGATCACGGATCCGGATACTAAAGGTGTGACTGTGTTTCCGGCATATCTTTCCATCTGGGCACCAACACACACACGCACACATGTACAATTAGATACACACGCATACACTGATACACGCGCGTGACCGTAGAATCGTTGGCGAGGAACAGGCGCGTCAAATGAACGGGCTTCTACACGCGCATCGTATTGGAAAGTTTACAAATATTCAACAATATCACATTTAATCGATATATTAGGGCAACTGGCGCCTACCATATTTCTAGCTCTATACCTAGACTCCTTCTCGTTCAACAGCTTGCGGAAGATGGGCAGGATGGCCGTTTCGCCATCGAGCAGCTCCGATTCGGAGCACGCACCGTACAGGTTGGGCTTCGACGCGGAGCCCTCCTTCTTCCGGTGTTTACTAATGTGGCCACCACCGCCACCACCCGTGCTACCATCACCTGCGCCACGTGAATCGCTCGACCGGTGCTTGCGATCCATCGTACCGGCCCGTTCCATACCGGGAGCGACATTGGGCGTGGAGTGGTGATGTGAATGTTGCGACTTAGTCAGCCGCCTTGACGACATCTTGGTGGGTGTGACGTACCCACCGGCACTAACGCTACCACCACCACCACCACCACCGCCGGCCGTACTGCCGACCATGGAGACGGTCGCCGTCGAGCTGGCTGCCGTGGAGCAGATGGAGGACGAGAAGTCACGCTGGTAGTCGCGCTGTTCCCGTTCGCTGTCGGTTTCGCTCTGGCAGGCCGTGCTCTTGTGCTGCTGTTTGTGCCGGTGCTTGGTGCGGTTCTTTTCCGACACGCTACGCTGGATCGGTCCGGGCGAGGTGGTCGCACTATTGTCATAGTCGTATTGCTGCTGAGCGTGCATTTGCTGCTGCTGCTGTTGCTGCTGTTGCTGCTGTTGCTGCTGCTGCGTTTGGTTGAGGTGTCCGTGGTCCGGACAGCGGTTGGAGCTTTGATGCGAACGGGGCGACTGTCGCTGGTGCTGCTTAGCGTGGGACAGCGTGTGCGTGTCCCAGAGATCACTCTGCGAAACGACAAAGTTGCCCTTCAGTGACGACGTCATTTGAACACTGACGCGCCGCGATCCGTCGCTGCTCATGTCTGCGGGGAGAGAAAGTGATGTATGTGGTGTTTTAGAATGGGACGATATTTTCGATCGATGATCAGTGTAGCTTTCATTCGTTGGCAATTTTTTTTCATTCGCTTGATTTTGCACAACAGTGTCGAGTAAAGCAGTCCCGATGTAAATAAATATCGATGTTAGTGATATAAAAAAAAACTTCAAGATTTTAAATGAGCTTATTATGCCAACTTTAAATGTCAGATGGAGCGTGTCATATTATTGTTTAATTTCAAGTAAAAGCAACGAACGGGAAAAGGTGAAAGTGACGAACGGGAATTTAATGATTCGAAAATATAATAATACTTTCAATCATGTTTCCTTCCTTCAAGTTCTGAAACTCTTTCAGGGTTTACAGAACATTCATGCGAGATAACATCTAAGTAATGACTGCACTGATACTGTTTAAACTGTTATTTAAAAAATCGCTCGTAATGTAAAATGATAGATAGTTTTCAGTTCAAAGATTGCACAATGCACTACGTGGAGTGCCCTAGAGTTTTATTTATTTTATTGATAAGCGCATGAACTAATAAGCGTTTCGCATATCTAAATGCGTTTCCAAACTAGGGCACGGGCATTTCTTGACAGTGACAGTCAAATTTTAGAAAAGTCGTTCAACAATACAAGATTTATATAAGTGCTCAGTTTTATCGAATTGCAGCAGCAAGATCCTGTAAAAACGAACACAATCAAAATCAAAGCATTGATTGGACTTGTAATGCAATAAATGAAAGATCTTCGAATTTACGTTGTCTTTTACGATTTGGTAATAAAAATAGACGAAAGAAGCCCGTAGTCAACAAGATCCTGGCACTAATTTTAATATTGATTTGCAGCTAGCTCCATTTCGGGGAAGAACAAGATCCATTCAAACATTCAAAACGTTCAAACAAAACGTATACAAATATATTTATCCCATGTTTAATTTTATACAGAATACAAGACAGTTTTTATTGCCATAATTTACTACAGACTTACATTAACTCAGTGCAATATAAATTTTCAATAGTATCGAGCAATTAAATGTTTTTATTCCTATTTAAACCTGAGGGACACAACGTTTGTAAATTGATGTTCAATTGGGGCAGGTTAATTTCTATTGAAGACTATTCACACGAAAAAGGCAAATTGTTTAAAAAAAGCACTCAATCAGTGCAACATAATTCCATAAAGTTCAACCAGGGCCACTCTGATGCTTGATCCGAGCGTAGCTCACAGCAGAAGAAAGCTTAGACGATAATGAAGAAATAATTACCTGCTCTACTCTTACTACTCGCTTTCGAGTGGTGGCACAGTTGATTTAGTTCCGTGTTGGAATGTGTGATGGAGGTCGTGGAGCTGCTGTTGGCTTGCGTGCTAAATTTCGCGATCGCCGACGTCGGCCCGTTCGTTGTGCGCTCGTCTTCGTAGTACCGATGCTGATCCTGGCGTGGGCGAAAGAGGAAACCGATTGAAAGGATTACCAAACAATCCACACTCGTGTCAACTGGTGGCACGCCGGGCACAGTTAATGCCGACTTGCACCACCGGCCGCAGATAATCATTAGCAGAAGTGATTTTCCATTGAGCAACGACAACTTGACAGATTAAAATGGAACACCAGAAAGAGCGGAGGGATTGTGCTGTTGCTTTTGCGCTGTTTTGCTTTTTGGTGTTGGCGTCACACAGCTACGTGTGGCATGCGCTCGGAAAATAGAAAATTAATAGACATCCGGCAAGCAACCACCGCCGCTTCTATGCCAAATTGTTAATCCCGTCTAGTGGAGCGACAGTTGGGCACAGTTCCAGGGGTCTTTTATTATTCTCTTGCACACGGCTCAGTGCAATTATCTTTGAATAAGCGGCAGATAGAGAGAGAGAGAGCGAGACAGAGAGAGGGAGCGTGTGGTTCGCCACTGGCGAAAATGTTAGGAACTGTGACCAACTCTCGGTTGAGTTGAAAGAACTGTAACAGTGCGTAAAGCGAATCTCACCACCGTTTGCGTCTGTTGCTGCTGGTGCAGTGGCTGTCCCGGTGACCACTTCCCGGTGCCAGCCGACACGGACTCCCGGCGGACGTCGTTGAACATCGGTTTGCTCGGATCAACCGGAACGCTCGTGCTGACGTTGATGGTCTGTGCTGCGGTCGCCTGGGTCGACTTGGCCAGCGGGGCCACCGGTGCCGCCGCACTGTTGTTGTGTGCGGTGGCGCTGTTGGCCTGCACCTGAGCAACGGCGGTCGTTGTTGCCGCCGCGATGGAAGCCACCCCGGCACCCGCACCCACCGCCATCGTCGTGATGGCCGTCGCCAGATTGGCACGCGATGCAGAGGTCGCAACGGTGGGTCCCGGTGCGCCCGGTTTCGCCACCGGCAACTCCTCGCCCGGAAGAACTACGGTCGTTTTCTTCTGCTTGCGACTGTTGAATACACAACGGAGTAGGGGACAAATGAAACATTTCGAAAATCCCAAACGAGTGTTACACACGACACAATGTTGTGTCGGTGTCGGTATGGTGGCCACACGTCGCACCGCGATGCATTTTTATCACCGGTGCAATCATTACCTTTCTGGTCCAGCCGAATCCAGTGTGTCGTTGCTCGAGCCGACGCTACCGATGGAGGTAAAGTCCGTGCCTTCTGCAATGGAAACCACGGGTGGCACAAACGGTGTAAATAATTTATTTTAATAACAGCGTGCGCCGCAGCAGGCCGTGTATGTGTGCGGCGCAACATAAACAAACGTTCAACGGAAGTGATAGTGACCGTAAAGTGGGAATAATGCACATGTGATGTTTAGAAATTGTCAAGTAGGAGCTTTAAACTGCCGGCCATGGTTGGCTCATTTTCCACCTCATTTCGGTAAGTGATTATGGTGGGCAATAAATGTTACTTGGGGGATTTTTTTAACTTCATACCAGTGACGAAACAAAGAATATGGAGGCTCTAGGTAGACGGTTGAGGTAGGTTATTGTTTGTGAAACAGTTTTTGGTTTGTAAATGTGTAAATGGATAAAAAAGTAATTCGTTAAAGCTAAGCCTTTTTCTTGTTGGTCTGGCAAAAAAGACTAACGATGTAACTGATGAAAGTTACTATATGCGTTATGAATTGATTTTATTTAAAGTTCTAGACGATTAAAACAAAACGAACATTGAAAGCGTTAGGCAATTATGGCTCAAATATATCATACTGCATCCCAATGATGGATTAGAATCTTATTCTGTAAATATGCAAGTTCAAGTGAAACTATACCTTTGCAAAACTAATAGTTGTATTTGAAGTTACACGATATAATTCGACGAAAGTTGATATGCATAACTATGCTATCACTCGTTTTTGCGAAAAAACAAAAACTTGAAGCGACAGATGTTGTACTAAGTCGTGTTGAACCAGTTACGAGTGTAGATGGTTTGAATGGCTATCTGTTCAGCATTATGGTAAAATATGAAAACTGTTTTTACTTTGTTTACAACAACTAAGTACAACATCACGTACTTCATTCTCGTCCAGTTTTCGGTAAAAAAACAAGTGGTCGTATGTTTATGTTATGGACTGTATCACAAAAATAGAAATAGCATTTTGTTTTTTCAAGAAGACCCGTACCAAATTCCATCTCAATAATTTCCACCTAGCTATTACTCTATTATCCAATAATAACTAATAAATGAAATAAATAAGTCTTGTAAGCCCTTTGGACGGCATGCGCGCAAAAGTATAGGCAAAAGGAACAGAAAAAAAAACATAGGGAATCGTAATAAAACAATTCCGAAGGATGGATTCCAAAAATAGAATAAAATGTATTTAATTTTCCGCCGAATTCCATTGCCATCTATCATCTACCTGTCAAATTATGACTTCTCGGTGCATGACGGGTCAGTGTTCTCATTACAGGCAGATTCGTCAATTTAGTCGAGAAAATAACTGAATCGCTGTTGTTTTGAGGAGAATTGACATTTGGAGCAACGCGCTTATCATCATGGATGATGAGGAAAAATGTTTAATCTACCATGGCGAGTATTTTTGGCAATTCGGCATTGTCAAGCAGGCTCCAAGATATCATCATACACCATCGATCTAAGATGGAGCTAGTTTAAATTTCTTATTACTTTTACGATTTTTTCGATTATAAAAGTAATAAGTTGTCATTATGACATAAAACCTTGAACAATTCATTGTCGTTTAAAATCATTGCAAATCTGAGAATAACTTCGAAAAATTTAGCCAAAAATATAGTGTTGCCATTTTTATTTCTATGAACCATCACACCGAAGCATTCGTGTCGAAGTACTACCGTGCTCACTAATGACGAGTAACTCGATGCGCCAACTGCACCAAAGGCATCGAGCTTAATGGCAGGTTTACTGGGCGCAATAGTCGGAACCATTTGATAGTCAAATAAAATAAATCTTTTATGTTTTAATCCAGCTCCAATTGTACTTAATAATTAGAACGCTGTTGTCAAAACGCAAACTACAGCGATAGCCTCGAGCGTTTGCATTTGGAACCACCGCCAAACGGAACGAGTAAGTCATAAATGAGAATTCACTGCAATCAATTTCATTTAAATATGTGCTTCAATTTAACGGAAATGACATGACACCGGGGCGGCAGCGAAACTTAATTAAGAAACCACCTTCACGCGCACCGGAACGACGCGTTTGCAAGCGCGATAAGGGCACGACGCATTAATGACAACCGGGTTAGCCGTAAGCTGTAGGGCGAGGGCTAACTACCACCGCGCAAACCACATAAAGTCGTTATCGTTAGTCTTTGGCGCCGAAACGATTATCGTCGTCTGTTGTTTTCGAGACAGTATGGCGAAGCAGTGTGAAATTTAGAAAGTTAATGATTGCTCTGTCCTCCGCAACGCGACCGGCTCCCGTACTCTCGTGTGAGATGTTCGTGGCTCAAGTGGATGCGTTTAGAAGCAAGCAATTACAGAAACCGATTCGAACAGAAGCAGCGTCGACCATAGGATATGATAAAAAAAGCATACGTACCGCTGGCGTAATCCTTTTTCACCTGCACCTTGACCGATTCCTTATTGATGTCGGGTTCGGATGAGGACGCTTCCAGCCCGATCCAGGCCCGGGCTTCCGGTCCGAGCCGTTTGATGAGTGCCTGCAGCTCGGCCTCCTTCTCCATCAGCACCTTCCGGAAGCGGCAGTTCGTCTGCTTAACGTCCCGCATCCGCTGCTCCAATTCACAGACGGACGAGTCGCGCCGGTTCTTCGACACGGGACGCAACGTGGCGCGTACCTTCTTGTCCACCACACCGCTCGGATTGCGCTTCAGTTCCACCAGCTACAGGAATGAGCGACACACCCACAAAAAGGACACAAAAGTGAAGATAACACAACTGCGATATGAAAAAACAAGCAAACAAAGAAACACCTCCGCCTCGTTACCTTTGGCACAAACACCAGACAAAGGGTGGCCGTCGTGCAGAAGATGATGAACACGGATATCAGTATGAACATGGCGTCCTTCCGATCGGACAGCACGAGCGCGATGGCGGCCCCCATCACACACATGATCACACAGTTGTACACGGACAGGCCGACGTGCTTGGAATCGTTGAGCGCCGGTATGGACACGTGCCGAGTTTCCCAGGCAAGAAAGGCACCGAAGATTAGCAGCAACCCTTTGTACGCGTAGATGACGCCGATAAAGATGGTCATTTTGCTCGACTGGCAGTATTCGTTCTCCTGCACAATGATCACGTCCTCGAGCGTCGGGTGTTCCTGTACGGGTGGGAGGAGTCATTCGCATCGTTATCGGCATATCGGCACTACCCCACCACCAGTCGCACCGAAGCGGGCTAAAACCTACCGATGGTTCGATGTACTTCGTCTCCCGATAGAACGGGTCGGCGATCTGCCACGTAGTCATGATCGCGAGATCAATCGCCAGCAGCACACCGACCACGATAAACAGCTGGTAGTCCTTTATCACCTTCTTGTTCAGCTTCAGATCGGTGAAGATGGAGTGCACGCGCCAAGTCTTGGAGAACATGGCGCCGAACGCAAGGCTGAAGCCGGCCATTAGCAGCCAGGCCCGGGCGGTGCAGATGTACGGGAAGGCGGCCACACTACTCAGACCGCTGTCCAGTCCGAGAAAGATCACGCTCAAGTACGTGAGTATGCAGCCGATGATGATGAGATTGTTCAGGTGAGGACTGGACATTTTAATGTACCTGCGCGAAACACACAGAAGCAAGCAATTGACCCCGTTTTTATTCACCGGCTTGTAGTTTTTCCCCCTCTCCATGAGCAGACCTACCTCTGGTTGCGGAACTTGATGTTGACGGCGAGAAAGACGGTCGCCATGATGATGCCGACGCAGGACGTGCTCGCCAGCACCACGAAGATGGTAATGTTCACCTGGCTGTGCTCGATAATGCGCAACGTTCGATCCTTCGGTGGACTCCTTCCGACCCATTTCATCGGCTGGCCCAGGCTAAGATCCAGCCGACCGGTGAGCGAGCTGTACTCGCCAATCTTCACCTCCTCACCGTTCTGGAACTGCTCCAACAGAAAGCTCGCCTTCCGTTCGTTGTTGTAGAACCGCACCGGTCCCTGGAGGGGGAGAGCGAATGGAGACATAAAGCCGACGGAAAAAAGGGAAAGGGTTGAGTGTGGAGGCATGTGGGGAAAGCCAATGGAGCGGAAAAAAACGATACGCCAATGATGGGAAGAGGCAAACGACATAACAACAACACCCGACGCCAATGGCGGGCGACGACACATCGACAGATTGTTATCGTTGCCCTTTCTATAACCCCGATAGAAAAGACCCGTGCACATGGTCGTGCTCGTCAGGTGTGTCTTTAAGCCGTACACTCCCGGAGAAAAGTATAAAGTGCCTTGGGTTCGTTGCGCTAGGTGTTTAAAATGTGTAAGATTTTCCGGGAATCTTGAGTTCAAACTAGAACTGCCACAATTTAGCAAAAAGGAACTTTAAATTCACTTATGATTTTGCACAAGACATAAGATTGGTTTTATGAGATTTACATTCCTGCTCAACTTTTTGATGATGCTATACGTCGATATATTGAGTTGCCATTTAGCAAAACTTTAATTCACTTGAATAAAGAAGTTAGAGTCCGGGTGTGAAATATATTGGATCGATATTTTCACTGATACAAGCTATGGTAAGTTACGAAAGTAGTTTTACTAAAAGGTTCTATGTGGACACTTACCAAAACCAACCAAGGGACTAGATTTTGAGATTTTAGATCTACCGCAATATCGAAATGTCGTGTATAATGTTCTGGTAGGATTTTTTTTACTATTTAATGTTACTATTTTATTTATTTAAATTTTAATTTAGATTTTATCGTCAGTCATGTCTCATGAGTTTGTTTAATTTTTAGGAGTAATGCATGTGGGATGTTCTATTTGCCTCTTTCTATTTTTCTCTTTTCTCCTATTCATTTTTCCTTTCTATTCTAAAGAATACGTCAGTGTAACGATCTGCCATGAAACATACCACCTTACGACGTACTAAACTTAACTGGATAGTCAGTCTTTGCCAGAAGGATGTTGCTAAAGGTAGAGTATTCTGAAGGTTTTCAAAAAGGTTGATAGAATAAGCCTTCGTATTTCCTTTTCAAAGCTTCTACAAGGTAATGATATTTCAAAAAGTAGACAGAATTGTAGGCTTGATTCGGGTTTTAAGCCAATATCTATCATCTGCTTTTAACTTGAATAAACATAATATTACACATATATCTCCGACTACCAAAGATTATCATGAACGACACCAACCAAAGGTGATGATCGTAAAGGCAAAAAAGTTCCTTACTACGAATCATGAGTGACTTTTTATAGCATGTCTTGAACCTATAAAAGAGATACATAGCATAGCATTTCAAATCGAACTTTGTTCAAATTACAAGATTTTATCTGTTCATTAATAGGAAAGATAGGATCGTTGATTATGGCCACTTATACTGGCACTTCATAAAACTAAACCCTAACTAGGAGAAGCAAGCGACTAAACGCCTGTTTTCCTGCCTATAAATTAACTAAAACTACAACGGACACACGTTACATTAGCTACACCAGGGCAGATTTGAAACCGTGCAAAAGCTAGGGTGACTTTATACTTATTTCCGGCCGTATCCGGACGTGAAAAGATAAGGATACACGTACCGTAACTCCCTCGAAGCTGGTGTTCTTGAGCGCTTCTAAAAATATGTCCTCCCAGTCCTTCACGCGGTACTCGAAGTGTGTCAGGGCGTGCTCCTTGCGCTGCGACACGTACTGTATCGCGCTGGCAACGGCCCAGATGCCGTCGTACGTGTAGCCGTGAAAGCGCGAATACTCGCCACCCCGTCGGCTGTTGTACTCGGTCAGATACTCGTCGGCAGTCTGGAAACGCGGGGAACAAATAGAAGAAAAAAAGAGAAGAAACGCACGATAGGGGGTACCCTAATTAGCGTCAACAGGTCCAGCCATGCCGAACCCCGGTCCGTCCGATACGTACAATGCCGGAAATGGTGATGTCGCCACTGGTGGACAGTGGCAGCAGGTCGACGAGAATCGTCGACTCGAGGGCGGCCGCGACATGGTCGACCGTGCAGTCGGTGTCGTTCTCGGTCCACCACTCGTTCCCGTACGTGCCCATCACGAGCCACTGGTACGAGCGGCCGAACATGTCCAGCTTGAACGCCTCGCAGAACACCCGCCGGGCCCAGAACTCGTTGAAGTTGCCGTAGATGATGCGGACGTCCTTCTCGCGCAACTTCCGCAGCGACTCCTCCACGTCGTACACGAAGCTCTGCGTCTCGACCACGTCCAGGCCCATCGCGTCCAGGTCGGCGACCATGTGGTTGTGCGGGAGCGAGTACCGCGGCTCGTTCTGGTAGATCGTCCCGATACGCGTCCAGTTAAACTCCTTCAGCAGCGCCAGCCGGGGCGCATTGAACGCGTTTTCCGACGGGACGACGCGGAAAAAGTTCGGAAACGCATCCTTCGTGAACATCGGGTGCGTGTCGGCGTACGACAGCTGCGTCAGGTGCCAGTGCTTGCTGGCCTTGGCGATCGGGTCCGTCACGTGCGTGCAGGCGGCCCCGAACAGCATCAGCTTGTGCGGCCCGGAGTGCATCATGTCGAAGAACGACTTCATGCCGACGGCCGCATTGCACTCGGTGTCGTTCCACCACATGTGCAGCCGGTAGTTGCGCAGGATCGTCGAGTGTTCGTTGACGTGGTCCAGCGCGAGCTTCACGCTCGGCATGACGCCGCGGCCCGTCTCGCCGTTCTCGACGCCCTCGCCGTACGGGAAGAACCCGGCGATGTAGACGTCCATCCGGTGGCTGGAACCTGGCCGCGAACCGGTCGCACCGCGCTCCCCGACCAGCACCAGCACGATTTGAGCAAATGTCAGCACCACCACGAGCGACGATGACGGATACATGGCCAACGGGGACGCGCGATTCCGCCGGTGTAAGTAAGTTGAGCTGAGTTTGATTTAATTTTATGATAATCTCTCCCACTCTCCGCACGGCTTGCGCGCGAGGCCACAAATTCGCCCCGTTTTTATTATTTTGTGGCAACGATCGATTTCGGATTATGTCCGGGGCTATTCGAGTGCGGCGCGCTGGTTCCGTTTCGTCCTATTCACCGACTCTCGTCAGGAGCGTGCCGTCCTGACGTCCTGACGGCGCTGGTGCGATGCGACGACGGCGGCCGGGGTGGCAGCAGTACTCGAATTCCGACGCGGATCCCGTTATTTACTTTGCTGCCGATTTTCTTCTTGCTGCTGTGTGCGCGCGCGCTTTTGTGCCTGTGTGTTTGTGTGGCTGTGTGTCGGGAGTCTGTGAGTATGTGTGTGGTTTCGTCCGCCTTTCTTTTGCCCCGGTCGCGGTCGTGCATTAGTGATTGGGTTTCACGCTGCTTTCCTTGCGCTACGTCGGTGCCCCGTTGCCCCTCACCGCGGGGTTGCCTTGCCTCCGGTGTCTGGTGTGCCCGTTCGCGGCCAGTCCGTTCCGTTGATGGGGTAAACAAGCAATCATCTGGCCATGTGCAGGGCTGCAGGATAAATACAGATATAAAAAGAAGAAGAAAAAAAACACACACGCACACAGTGAGAGAAATCCATCAGTACGAGTAGAATTAAGAGGAAAATGAGATGAACAACATCCGACCCGCAACGGTATGGTGGGGCAGCGTGGACACGGCTTAGATAGGATCTATTTCCGGATTTGTGGAGCGAACGAAAATGTGCCCCCGGATGCGTCGAAAATCATCCATCACGGGCACATAAATCTTCCCGTCGCAGCAACCGGGCCGGACAGGACGCGACAGGTAAAACCAATATAAAAACCAAAACCCAAAACCAATAGAGCCGTTTATCCGCTGTTCACCACGCTGGCAGGAAAATGTGACGTTACGTGTTTGTGAAGGCTGCGGAGCTGGAGAGGCCTTTTTTATTACCCGGAACGATCATTCAATTATACTTCTGTCGGTTTTGAAGCGATTGATGAACGACAACAACAGAACGCCCCGAACCCGATCCTGCCGAATGATGCAGGTATGCGGGGAAACTGGAGCGAATGCTAACGGCTGGATTTATTGTATTGCATCAGTGCTAAATGGATTCAATCATTGGCTAGATTTAAATTCATACAATGCGGGGGTTTCCTATGCCTAGGCTGCATTGTGAGGAGCTCTTTTTCTCCTTTTTTCAACGAAATTTTCTGCGTTCATCCGTTTTGTATTTAAGTTTTTGTCCTTTTCCTTATCCGAAAGCAATCGGGAAAAAGTATTCGAATGACAAATCGAAAATTAAATGCAACGACTAAAAACAACCACGAACAAAATATATCTCTGATGGTCATTTTATGTGTTAATGCTTATAAAAGATTAGAGCTGTTGACATGCCGTAAACACTCATTGTTTTTTTTTTAAATGATATACAACTTGTTGTAATCTGCGATCGCATTTGGTGTCCATTGGCCATATTATTTAACTAGATTACTATATACAGGGCTTAAATACTTAAGATTATATTCGTGTAAGCCGAGCACCATATTAATGATTCATTTTTAATAATATAATAGTAGTTATTTACATTTTGATATTTCCCTTTCAAGGATCCTTAAACTTTATTCACATTTCCTGAAAAAACACTAGGTGCAAACCATTGGATTTATTTGTCACAATTACAATCGAATAAAATTGGCAACTAGAACTATTACACCATCTGTTATTGATCAGTAACAAAAAACAACAACGTTGAACTCAATTAGTTGAATCTTTTGAAAGACGAATATGATTAATTGAAAATTGAAACATTCACGGCGAACTACTTCAAGTTCTCCTTTGACCGACATTGCTTTCAACAAATTTGCAAAACATAATGTACACAAACTACTCTAGACGTGATATTTAAATAGATTTTCATGGCTCTAATCTACCATTTAGATGCCAAGTCCAAAAATGCAAAATATTCATCAACTATGTAAAATTGTACAGCCTTTCGGACACAAAACAGTTTTCGGAAATTGCTTAATTCGTCTAAAAGTTATTTAACAGTTTGTACTAAAAATACTAAGAATGACTATTTTCAAAGTGTTTAGAATTCTCGGGAAATGATAAAGTTATTAACGCTTGAAAATTACCCGTCAAAATGTGATGTGCAATGAGGTAATTATAATGGCAAAAAACACCTAAAATCAGAACTCGTCTTGGCTAATTGAAGCTTTCGAAGTATAGTGTCAACAACAAACTCCTTAGATCGCTTGAGTGTTGTTGTAAAAAGTCGTGTAAAATAAATCAAAACAATTTTCTTGGCCTACTTTATGGCGCTTTTATTAGTTGTTGCGTTCAGCTAATTGTTTTAAATTAATTACCTTCGAGTGGACCAAAGTGCGCCTTTTATGTTTCGGACAGGATATCTCACCAAAGGAAAGTTAAAAGTATCCGATTTGTTGTACTGTATGTGTGTTGTACAGTATCCAAAATGTTGTACTAAAAGTTCGGGGCTCTCTTCTGAAATGCATCACTTGGTTTAAAGATTCTTAAAGCTTTCCCTTTCGCTTTTTCTCTTCTCTCTCTTTTTTTCGCTCCTTCTCTTTTTAATTTTAAATATTCGCAGGTTGTGGTCTAAATCAAACTAAAGCTAATTTTCAATTTGGACAGTTTTACTTTCTCGTAGTGTAACAACACGTAGATCATATGAAGACTATACCGTAACCAATTAAACCACCAAACGAGCTCTAAGTTATGAGTGCTATTGGTAAAGAAAATCTGCTCAAGAATATCGTTCAAAGTGGGCAAATAATCAATTCTATTCCATAATTGTAATTCTTCCATGTTAAACACTGAAAAACAGTAAAACATCAAATACAACAAGATTAGAATAATAAATGTTATCACTGTTTAGATATTCACATGCGTAACGTTTAGATGTGATGAGAAAAGAATACGAAAAGAAAAAGAAGAAAAAGAACAGAAAATAAGAATATGCGTATCACGATGTGGCAATGATGTGACGAAAACATTATTGTAACCCAATGACACTTATCAAATCCTTTTAAATAAAAATACCGATAAATTGAAGTTGTATTTAATAAAAACAACTTAGGGCAGGGAAAAGCATACCAGAAAAAAAGAATAATAAAAAACCTGAAACGCAATATTTGCGTTTCAAATTAAGTTTTAAATTATTACTGTATTGAATAAAAAATAAGGATAAGCATATGGTGATATGCTATTGCAATTTACAATTCATAAAATTATTATTGTATAAGTAATACAGGCAATGAAACCTACACAGTGTAGAGCAAGCTGTTGCGGTCGACTTTATGGCTCATAATCCTTTCCGTGCAGGAACTGCTCCTGGCACGTACAACGCGGTACGTGCAAATACGGAAAAAATGGTCCCTGTACCCCCGGTGATGGATTGGAAAACATAAAACGATTTTTAATTTCTTTCGCGTGTCTCGTATTTCCGGGGATTGCCAGCATCGCATTCAGCGCAAGGAAATGAAGTTCATCAGGTATATCGACAATTTTTCAAAACGGCTTTCATGCCACTTCTGTAGAAAAATCCTCACCATCAGAACCATATGGTGCGCGCTCTGGAGCACGAGCGTGCTACGCTAGAGCCTGATTTCAATTTTCTATGATTGACTGTCGGCGTGTGTGTGTTTCAGACTCTGCTTCTTTTTTGTTGCCGTTGTTGATGTATGCTTCTTCGGCACACCGGCACGTTCCAGCGAACCATCAGAAGTCAGTTCCTTCGAAAGGATATTGAAAATATCACACGTACGGTTTGCCGTACATCACGTGTATGCGAGCACAGCGTACTGTGCCAAGCCCAGCTGCGAAGAGCACCATGCTGTGCGCTGTGCGAGGGAATAAATATTCATCAAAGTCATGGAGATGCTCGGTGGTCTCGCCGGGCAAAAAATATTAATTAAGAACTGCTGGAGATATTGAATCTCGCTATGCATATATTCATGCAATTAACGAATTGAAATTTCTAACGTACGTTTTGTATCATATATTTTTTTTCTTTGTGCAGCTGTTAATGCTACCCTAATGACCATGTTTATACTAACGACTGTGTATTCCTATATCATATGATCAGTTTGTTTGAATCTCAGTACGGTGAAATTATTTGTAAGCTCCTCTCGGATAATTGTGAGCTTTAGCTCGATAGCTCTACACTTTGTATTAACATCAAACCATCAACCGCATGGTTATATGCAATTTATTTTTAAAATCGTTTAATTTGCTGATAGTTCCAATAGCAACGAGAGTTTAATAATGATACGGCGTACAGTGTGCGCAACGAGTAAATCCCTGCACAAATTACTAAAATGGATATTCAACGTTATGGAGATAATGAGGATTTCGTGGAATTACCAGAATGAAAAACATAATTCCCGCAGATGAGGCCCGTCTTCCTACATGCATGATTGATGGCCAATGTGTGCCATTCCAACGTTTTTCAATATGTTCCGCCTTTAATTTATTCGTTCTGATCAGAAGTATACTGTCAGCATCAGTGGAAATTTCACAGTCATATTAAAAAAAAAGTTGAATATTACAAAGGCAATGGCAATCCCATATATCAAGCAAGTAGAAAAGCCAAATTTCATTTCAGCAGTAATAAAAAAATAAAGCAAGGAATAATGGATAGGCATTGAAAAACCACAACTTTTGAAACAATAATTGCATGCATTCTATACATTTCAATCTCATGTAATCTCATTTTTTATCTCCAACGGAACAAAATGATGGTTATATAATTTTAAAATATGAAACAGATGGCTGTATCATTCAATATTACCCGATAATTAACATCCGCTTTACATAAAATAACAATGTTCCTTTTATATCCTTTGAATTTGATAGCCAAAAATGGCTAGTTGTTCTGAAAAATGGCTGAGCATAGTTGTTCTGAATTTTAATGAGCTGTTGTTTCACTAGTAGCACATGTTGCAATTAGTGTGTAATGAAGGCGCGCTTTTACATAAATTTCTCATAACATTTACTTATGCAATGATCCTAGTTGAAAGATAACATAAATTTGCTTCACAAAAACAGCTGGCTCTACTGTTTTTTTTTCAGTCGGTTGCCATGGCTTCTGATACGGAAGTTATTATACAATTATCAATAATAATAATTACAATTGTTGTAACCTTTCGAGATTTATCCTTTACTGATTAAATTTAGAAAATGTTAATACATTAAATGAAAAAGCCGTCATAACAAAATTACTATCGTTTTTATGCGTTTTTATACAGGGTGTCGAACCATGTAAGAGATTTTTACAATCAGTATAGTTGAACTAGTTGAACGCAGTTGACAGTTGAACGTCATAGCAAACGGGTGCAATTGCCTATCACTCCAAGATCTCTGTTAAAATTCTGTTTATCGTCAGTCACATTCAGGAAAAAAAAGCAATTTTCTTTTCACTGAGTGTCCAGTTACTTGTGTTCTGTTATTCTCATCCCGGTTTTCACCATACACAATACACTAACGGGCTATTCAACTAGCTGATTCAGGCGCGTCATCACA
>KB673124.1:201519-249468 GCA_000349145.1 Anopheles dirus | reverse complement strand
ACCATCTCCCATTATCATCCTTCAGGTCCCGTCTCTATGACTCCTCATAAACCCATACCACCTTCCTATCCTATCCTTCTTCCCTAGTATTTAAGTGAATACAATTGTTAAACCCTAAGTGGCGGACAAATTATTAACTAAATAAATAAATAAATAAATAAATAAATAACAAAATTACTATCGTTTTTATGCGTTTTTATACAGGGTGTCGAACCATGTAAGAGATTTTTACAATCAGTATAGGAAATGTTTCAACTGCCCAGGACAACTATTTTGGAGAATATGGGGGAAACCCGTGTCAAACAACTAGGAAACCCGTGCACACCAACTGGGGAACTTTGGCAGTCGCTGAGGGTGGTAGGGTATGGTTCATAACGATCACAAAAGGCATTGAACTCACGGCACATTACAAGAAACAGATCAGAGGAGCCAACACGGGAGCGGCGTTCCTCTACGTCAAGTAACGATCTGGCACGGAGCGTCCTCACCGGAACATATAGGTTGATCGTGGAAAGTAATGCCGGCGAGTCGATCCGATGGTCAAGAAGCCCCGCGACGAACAATCGTTGAGCACTACAGTTGCGCTGCTTCAGAATATCACCAGAATATCACCAACACCAAGGAGCGCACAACGTCCGCTGTGATCAACCTGGATCCTCCAGGAGCGCAGGGCAAACCGTGTGAATTTGCGCTGGATGGACTCCAGATGTGCCAGAGGACGCGCTGCAGATCGCCACCACACCACAGAAGCATACTCGACCACGGACCGGACGATGTAGCAATACAGCATCTTGATAGTGGCGGGATCGTCCAAATCCCGCTCGAGTACAGCTCCGTTCAGGTGGTAGGCGTAGTTAAGAGGGTTGCACTTTATCGCAAAAGTGACTCAATGAAAAGCTTTGGACCATTTCTGAAGCACCAAGCAGAAAATTTTCAAGTACGAACTGAACCAGCAGCTGATCGGCTTGAGCCCAGGAAGGAATATCTTCGCATCATCGGCGTAGAGCAGGTACATTTGCCAGAAAGAAGAACATTCGCTAGGTCGTTGATATACACCACAAAGAGAAGCGGGCCGATGTTGCTTCCTTGGCACACCAGAAGTAGCACGGATGCTGCGCGATGTGTGCGATCCAATTTTGACTCGGTATGTACGGCCGCAGTAGTAGGAACGTAGCCATGCCATAAGTCGCTCCGGAAATCCAACTTGGCGTAACTTGGAGAGTAAAATAGAGTGCGGTATGCTGTCGAAAGCTGCTTTAATGTCCGCGTACACCGCATCAACATAAACAGCTATGCCAGCAACTGACGAACTCGACGAGGTTGGTGGTGGTCCAACGCTTGGGAATAAAGTCAAGTTGACCTGTGCTGATGTAATTTGGGGCCGTAGCAAGAAGGGGTTCGTTCACTAGCAGCTCGATGATTTTGGCGCAGCCGCTTCGCGATGTTATGCCACGATAGTTGGACGCGCTTGATTTGCAACCTTTCTGGTAGACGGGAACTAGCCAAGAGGTTTTCCAACGAGCCGGATAGATTTCGAGTCCCAGCGATTCTTTAAAAATCGCGGCTAAGATTGGGGCGGAATCAATACGGAAGCCGGAATCCCGCCCGAAAAAAAATCTCCTGAGTAAGCCGGCACTGCATGACCTGCGCAGTCACGTCACATGTAAAAGAAGAAGAATCTGAAAAAAACTTTTCAAACACATGTATATTACTTTAACAGTGAACTTTTATTACCAATAGCTTAGTATTCATTTACAAAATGTATTACTATACAGCAATAATCTTCCGTTTTCGTTCTTTGGTAGTAAAAAAAAACATAATAAAAATCGACAAAAATGCTTCTTGGAAGTAGTTTAACATTCTGCATTTACCGAAAGGAAATTTTGTGCTCCAACTTACAATCTCTATGGAAGTGGCCGACCACTTCGTAGTTAAGTGACGTACCGGATGTGGAACAGGAATGCAAAATCCTTGACGTGGTGAACAACAAATGCCCGTCACAGACGGGTCGTTCGAATTGTAAACCACACAAAAGTCCTGCTCTACATCCCTTGTCCAACGCAGCGGTAAATAATGCACTACCGGACCGTAATCAAGAATGTCACCGAAGCGGGAGGGATTTTGTACAAATAATGCCATTTTTTCCCAGGGATCATACACAGGCGATGTGACACAAATTTGACGACAGGGCATCTATAATGCATTTATCTTTATGCTGCTCATTCTAAACCAGCTCAACACCGGACGACGTCATAAAGCATTCAACAGTGGAGAGACTCGTCGGCATCGTCGGTATGCCACACGAAAACCACACACACGCCAGGAATCACTGCCGGTATGTGTGTGTGTGTGTGTGTGTTATTTGTTATAACGAAAATATCCTGTATTCCAATAGGAACCCGAGGTGGAACGCCAGCAGCTAACGCTAACAAAACAAATCCAGCAAAAATAACTCAGCAAAATCCCAATCACTGAGCAATAATAAATGACTCCATCTCCAAACTCCATCATCGGTCCCGCTCTCGTGGTCGGTGGCTTTCAGCCGTGCAGTGCCACCGGCTCTCATGCCACCGGCGCACCAGCCGAACCCCGAACACACGAAGAACAATCGCACGGCGTTGCCTTCTGACCTTCCCACTGTTTATGTGTGAGTGTGTTTGTGGCCTGGACTGCCCGTACGCTTGGCGCATTTTCCGCCGGGGGTTCGTTTTATGTAATTTTAGTTCGATTTATTGCTTTGAACGGTTTCTCAAATCTAAAACCACCGGCCATTCTGCTCGATCCGATTTCCGGTACGACCGAGACCAAGAGCAGCACGGAATGAGAGATAGAGAGAGAAAGAGAGAGAAGGGAGAGAAAGGGAGTTGGAAAGGAACAGAATGAACAACGGTGGAAAAAACATCCGGTAAGCAAACGTGAACGTTTTGTTGTTCGCATTGACGATTCGCAGGACAGGGCAATTTTTTCCCCAAACAGAGCAAAGTTAGTTTTTTTTCCTTCCAGTTTTCACTCTCCCGATGCGATATTTTCCGCTGCTTTGCGTCTGTCCACTGCGGACAAATCCACCACCGGGAACTTAGGTAGCAAAAGATTTGCATTTCACGATTTTTGTGAGCGT
Source organism: Anopheles dirus (assembly GCA_000349145.1). Taxonomy (NCBI): domain Eukaryota; kingdom Metazoa; phylum Arthropoda; class Insecta; order Diptera; family Culicidae; genus Anopheles; species Anopheles dirus. The sequence continues at coordinate 246,350 of KB673124.1, read as the reverse complement.
TTTTCGGCTTTCGAGTGGTTTTGTTCGTTCTCCGTTTCGTTTATAAGCGCGCGCGCGTGTGTGTGTGTGTCGTGTGATTTCCATACCGCCCGCACAAACCCACCGATACCCAATCGACCCGGGCAGTGGATCAAGCTACGCGTCCGTGCCGAAGTGTCTTTGATTTGATTTATGATGTCGTTTACGTGGTGAGGAGGTAAAAATGAAAAACCATTCCGAACCAACCGTCGGGGCATGTACGAAGGATCGGGGCAATAAAAACAACCGAACCATTAAAAGAAGCAAAAGCGAAATTATTCATACAGAACCAGGGGGGATGGAGTGGGAACACACACACGCGCACACTCAAGCACAAAAAGTGCCGTGTGAAAGTAGGACAGCTGCAGGGAGGTTAACAAACAAATCGGTCAAAAAAAAGAAGAAAAATGTGACTCCCTCACATCCTGAATCCTGGTTTTGCAACTTGGTTCTTCCTGTTTGTTCGCTGTCCGGTGTGTTCGTGCCCATCGCGACGAAATGTCCGACGGTGGGTGAATGTTTAATTGTGAGAAAGTAATGCACATTCAAATATCGCCGATTAGCAACCGGTTTGGGTTCTAAACGACGGTTCAACCTCTTCCACAATCGTCGGATGAAATGGACATAACAATATGGGAGGAGAAACGAAAAAAAAAAACATTCAAACAAAAGAAAAAGCAAACTGCTGACGTGGGATCGAGCGGGAGTTGCCAACATCGCCACCATCCCTTTCCGGACAATCCGATGGGTCAAAAATGGAATTTGACATGCTGCCTTGGCGAAATGGCGGATGAAACAGAGCTGGAGGAACTGTTACCGGGGGGAAAAATAAAATAAAATAAATAAACAGAAAATAAAAGAACAGCTTGCTGACACCCACCGCGAGGGCGAAATGCAAAACCCGTTCCCAAACACGGAGGGGATGGAAACATGGGAGTTTTCCCGGCCGGTGGCCCCCACAGCATTACCTTCCAGGGATGTGTTCGGGACTTACAATGGCAAAGGTCGCCCATATTTTAATGCTACAAATACCCTGCTACTGCCTTCCGCCCGCGGTGCAACGGGAGGGTACAAATACATCGGGGATTCGGTTCACGCGGACCACGCGCCCGGTGCCACCCGGCTGGCAAAAGGTATTTTGAATCTTCTACCAATTTCGGGTTGAGCAGAACTTACTCGAACCAGTCGCTCAGGGCAAGCGAGACGAGGGGAGGGGAGGGGGGGGGGAGGGGCGGGAAAAGCAAATGATAATAAATTTCATAAACACACCATTGCCCTTGAAAAGCGAGGAAACGGATGGCATTTCGGAACAATCGGAACGCGAAATGAAAAAGGGACAGCGGACTTTTTCTTCCGCCACTAGCGTCCCGCCCAACCCCGGCCGCATGACACCCAGTTATTAGCTTTATTATTGTTTGCTCTTCCGCAGTACCATTTCGTAAGTTCCGACAGGGGGCAGAGGGTGTGCGACCATCGGCAGAAGACCGTTTTGCGTACGGGAGGTACATAAACACACACACACACCCCCGTTGACAAGTGAAGAGCACGGGAAAAAGCAAAACAGCAGCAACAAAATAAAAGACACGGTAAAAAGCAAAAGACACACGAACGAACGACCCATTCTCGTTTCTAAGCAATTATCCACTCCACGCGGGAAAAGCTTAAATGGACGAGAGCACCACGGACACGGAGCGTTACGCACACAGATGTACACACAGAAAGCCACCGAGGGAAGGAACACAACAGAACAATTTCACTGCCAAACTGCTACCGTTCGTTCGCACTCGCACACTCACTGGCACCGCACAGTGAATGCCAAGAAGTGAGGAGATGGGATAAATATTGTCGAATGAATTCGGTCCCTTTTGTGCATATATTATATTGTACGTTATATTATGTACTTTATAATTCGAACGGATTGGAGGGCAGTTTCTTTTTCGCACTGTTTTTAATCATATCTCTGCTTTTGAATAAGAATTGGGTCTGATTTTTGTGTGCCCAATATGATTATTATATTTTTCACAATAAAAGACGAAAGAGTTTTTAAAATATGTTGAGGTCTTACATACCAGCGCAAGCGTTAAGTCTTCCATAGGTTCGAATCTCCATTGATTATACAGGTTACGGGTATATACATAATTAAGCCAATATGAAATCACAAATGGCAGACTTGCACCCAGCTAAGGGTAGCAAGAAAGAAAAAAAAACGATGAAAAACTAGTCTTCTGGGTCTAATCTAGCCTAGTCGGGACGATGACTCGTTAGTCTTCTGGGTCTAATCAGGTCAGGAGAATGACACAGGACGACCCAGCCCTTAAAGATATGAAAGGTTTAAATAAATATATATAATTGGTGTCTGATAAATAAGTATGATTAAAGATCACGGCATGCTTGATCTCTAATTGCAAAGCAATATTACCATTTTCACATCAAAAGATTTCAGGAGTGTTGTATGTATGTTAGGTTACGTGTGGGTGATCGCTCATACAATTGATAGTTTTGTATAAATGTGCACCAATTGAGCTTTCATGTAAGAAGTAGTTTTAAAGTTGAGTTGAGTCAAGTTGAGTAACATTTCACCGACAGCAACTAGATTTTATATCTTCAGCATCTTTCATCACCATCGAAATCTTCTATTTCAGAATATGTTTTACCAGTGAAAGAGGGGATTTTCAGTCATATATTGGTTTTCTTGAATAATTAAAACAGTCACCCAATTTATATGCCAACAATGTCAAAATATGTTCAAAACTGATAAATATTTCATGAACTTGTAATGATGCATCCAGTTTTAGAGGAATGGAATTTGAAAAAAAAACCACGCAATGTGAATGTGATGGAGTTTTTTTGTAGTAAGTAAGGTTTTATGAAAAGACGTCAGAAGTGTTAATACTTAAATCGAGCGGACAGTCTGCGAGTAGTTCATGGTGTTTTAGAAGAATTATTCCTGTCCATAGAAATATTCAGCCTATGCAACATCTAAACGTTCTAAACAAGACGGCCAAACTGTGGAAGATGATAAGTAAATCCCGTAAGTGTCGTTATTAGTTTTTAAAAGTTATTAGAAATGTGCAAAACAAACATTAGAAAACAACACAGTTTATCTGAGCGCAATACTCATCCACTGTGCACTTTCCCACCGGAAAAGCACGCGAACTCAGTCCCGTCGGTTGCGCAACGAAACGAGAGTCGACGGCAGAACAGTTGGCAAGAAGTCACTAACTCAATTCACACACATGCGACCACACGATCGCACAGACACAATCCCGGCCTTCTGCTGGGCTATTTATAAAAGGGGTTTGCCATATTTATTTACAACGGAAAGCTACCGCTACCACGTCGGCCTACTGCTGCTGCTGCTGCAGCTGCTGCTGGCGGTGTGCTTCTTCCGACGGATCCAACGTTCGATCCGGCTGCAAATAACACAGCAGGCGGCCGAGGTCGTTCCACGTCGTACCGGGAACCAGTTGTGTAGTGGATAGTGACAAATTATGCATTTTCAATCGGAAGGACATGCTGTCAGCGAGCCGGAACGAGAATTCAACCGGATGCGGCGCGAAGCGAACCGGAACTTTCCCCCCTCGGGTGGGTGGGTGGGTGGTGCTGGTGGTGGTAATGGTGTAGAAAAAGGACAATATCCGCCATTAGCAGCGATGCACCTGGCAGCGGCTCGCATCGTTCATCGTGGCGGCAGAACGAAGCGAATGTGCGGTATGAATGATTGAACTCGATGATGGTCCCGGGTCGGCCAGGCTATGATTCGATGCCCCGGGGGCACTTCAAGACGCCTCCTTATCAGCAATCGACACAGCGCAGCAGGCTCGATCGGCACACGCACGCACTCACTCACTCGCTCACTCCCTCGTAGGCAGACAGGTTGGTAGGTAAGTAAATGATCCAGAAAATTGATACGCCAATCTCGACTACTCCGCACTTTTACAACGCGCATCATCGTCTCCTTCGCACCGGACGAGCCCGACAGCATGTGCTTATCATTTTTTCCTCAGCACCTTCCTTTTTATCGTTTCGCTGGCTGACACACGCGGCTCGTGCTCTCTTCCAGCGCTAGTGCTCGCACTGCAGCCCTGAATCACGGTCCTTCTGCGGGTTCTGATAGGATTCGCTACGTGAATTCAATTGGCTCCAGCTCGCTGCCGGTGGGCTTAACCCACGGTGGGATTGTATGGAAATCGTGCAGCAATCGTGAATATGAAATATCATTACCAAACCGGAGCGGGCGCGCGCCCGCCTCCTGCCATGGCCTGCCCTGGCACCCTGCCTGCCTGCGAGGTGGTATAATTCAGTTAGGAGCGAAAACGTGCCGCCTCCGTTTGCCGAAGAAAGCAAATCCCGCAAGACGAAGCCGAAGAACGGAGTAGCTGATTGCCGTTATGGCACTGCTGCCTGTGGACCTGCCTGTACTGTACTACGGATGAGCTAGTTTTCGATGACCTTATTCTCGCATTCCTTCAAGCGCACTAAGGACGCGCACCCCGGGAATGAGCCCCGGAGGTGGCAGCCGGGGAGTAATGATAAAAATAGTAATAATGGTAATCATAACACGGCTCTAATAAAAAGAAAACAGACGGACAGACTCGGGTCCGTGTTGCCGGGGTTGTGTTGCATGAAATATTCTCCGCCAACCAGCTCCTTTACATAACGTTGGATCTCTGGCTAGGGCTGGCAGGCGAGTGTCGCAGAGGGCACACGCGGAGGGCGAAGGATACGTCGCGGGATGTGGGATGTGGCCTCACCTGAACCAGCGAGCATCTTCGCGCTGGAAAGCTCGGATTTCTTCGTACGAGCCAGAGGCGATTTTTTTCTTCAGCGCTCTCCTTTCGTGACCGTGGCCAAGTGTCTTCCGACCACGCCGAGACTGGCGCAGACAAACTTTTCCCTTTTTTCCACCCACATTCTCGAACCCCTCTCCCCCCCCCCCCGTCTTCCCTCTTCCCCCCGTCACGAACCCCTCTTCCCCGCTACTGCTCGCTAGTGTCCATGTGGGGGAAGTGAGAATGAAGGAGCGAACGAGACGGAGCATAGGAAAATTGTTCTGCAATGACTGGGAAACGCGCTCCTGATGGATAAATTGACGGTTAAGATTGGATGGATGGGTTTAGGCGATTCTGAAGGGCCCGTACAACGGGAGAACGGGTGCGGGGAAACCGGTTGTTTATATCGAGCGGAAAAAAGCGCCACCGAAGCGGCAGGGCTAGTACGTGTGGAGTGGCGCGCGCGCTCCTGTGGGCTGTGCGTGCTTTTCTGCCAGTTCATACTGGGACTGTGCTGGCTGCCCGCTCCATTTCCCGTGCGTCTTCCCTGCTCGAACCCTCCCCAGCTTCTTCTCCTTTTAGTTCCCCCCGCCGGCACGGATGTGAGGAGCAATTCTTATGCTTCTGCTTAAATATTCATGAGCGTAATAATTCGACTTCGTCAGAGTCGGAATTGAAAATGAAGATAAATGCAGACGGAACCGCTGCTTCCTCCGGGCCAACCAGCAACCAGCCGCAGAAAGCAAGTTGGCAAGATGGAGGAAGAGGTGCGGAGTAGGAGGGAGAGGCAGGAAAAAACAGCAATTCCTGGATGGATGACCCGGAACCGCGGAAGGTCGGCGCAGGATGGCGAGAGCGAGGAGGATCGAGTACATTTACCTACCGCTTCCACTGCCGGTTACGTATCGCACCGTTGGTGCAGCCGAACCGGCCGAAGCGAATGTGGTTCCGCTGCTGCTGTTAAGTACCGGTGTGGTATCGGATGTGGCCTAACCAGGATGCGGATGTGGATGTAACGAAGTAGCACGAAACGAAAATGGGGTAAAAAATGTTGCAAAATGAGGGAAAAAACGTAACGGAACGGAACGAAACGAAATCATCGGACCGGGCAGGGTTGTGATTTGGAGTTTTTCACAGCTCACGAGACACACACACACACATACATACATTCAGGTGAGAGTCTGTTCGCGGTTTTCCACGAGAAACCAGGTCAAAATAATAGCAAACAGTGCAAAAGAACGTGTGTGACGTAATCAAACCTTATAATAAGGATGTAAGAGGAAAAATTATCCACAAGACAGAGCGTGAGAGGGATAGAGAGATAGAGAAAGCGAGAGAGAAAAAAGAGCACGAGATGAAATAAAATTGACTGAAGGAATACTTAGAAATGCGGGTTGATAAAAGAAGCGGCCAAAAAAGTTCCTGTAAAAGTATTTAAGGCGTTTTTCCTTCCCTCCCCTCCCTCCTCCCGTCCACCTCGTCCTCTCCGCCTCCTTTTTCCTTCTCCCACGCCTCCGCGGGAACGTTTTCATTCCCCTTCCCAAGAGCTGGGGAAGGTCAAAGCGGCGAACGAGCTGCGCAGAACGTGGAACCGAACCAGAGCGCTCCGGTGATCTGCTGTGTAGTTGCTGGAAATTGAGTTAGTGGTCTGATTGCTTGCCCGTGCGCCGCTCTAGCAGTCCCCTATTAAAACTAACTCCGAGCCACCAGCAGAAGTGCGAAAAGAATAAAAGCAGCCGAAAGCGGCGTGGTTCCGGCCGGCCCGGCCCGGCCCAACACCCCGACGCTGGGCCCAATTTCGGTGCGGTAATCATTTCTAATTTGCGATCAACGGAGTTGAATAGTTTTGCGGGTTCCTCTTGGCCGCAACACTCGGACACAGCTTTATCGCTCGTGATTCTCGGGATTTTTGTTCTGTTGTTTTTTTTTGTTGTTGTTTCTTTCTTCCTCCTTACTTTTTTGTTTTGTTGCTGCTGCTGCTGCTGCTGCTGCTGCTGCCGAAAATGGATCGATAATTGCTGTCCCTCCCGTTTTGGGCTGACGCTGGACAAACACACTGACCACTTTAGGCCACCACCACCCCCGCCCACCCACACAAAGTGCCGGTCCTTTCCGGCCCGGGAAAGTTCAAGAACTTTAACAAGTTCTTTTCCTCGCTCGGGATAACTTCGAGCCCGTGAGGGCGAACACGGCAGGCAGTTATTTGTTCCGCACTAAGTTGATTTTTAGCCGTGCCCATGTTCGCCTATACGAATTCCCACCGGCAGCTGTTGGGAACGGTACGGCTTCCATGTGATCCTGTGAGACGATCAAGCCCGACCGTGCCCCGTGACTGGCAATGAATAATAGCGCAGCTTTCTGCTGCCGGCAACCTTACATACAGGGAGGCGGGACACCCTGGAATGACGGGACAACGCGAGACGGCAAAGAAGAACCGTTCCAGATAAAAGCTCTCGATGGGCATTAATATTTCCGATGGACGCACGGGAGCACGTGTTCGGGACGAGGGATCCATCAATGCCACGGTGCAATCATTGACGTGCCCGTCCCCTCTCCCTCGAAGCACACGAACGTCTCAAAGAGCGACAATTTCTTCGGTCACCTCGGTCGGTGCATGCAGCAGCGGGTATGAATCAATTATAACGTCTAGCTCTCGAATTCATCTCGGCCCGGGGTTTTCCCCACCCGGGTCCCAACGACGCGTACCGATACATAATTCATCGCCGAGCGTGAATGGATTGTTATTAGAGGCAGCGGGATGGGACAGGCCGCCATATTCCCATGTTTGAAGGGCGTACGTCGGTAGCATCGTGAGCTCGCTTCAGTTCAGCTGGCCCGGTTTACTAATGAGACTCCTGTTAACCCTGCTCGCTTTTCCCGGGCGCTAGTGCGCTCGCATCTACTTTCTATCCTTGTTACTATGTGCGCCCACTGTAAAACAAATTCAGTACATTCCGTTCTGTCCCGCCGCCGGCAGACGGGACACCGGGGAATCAGGGACGGTTGCCTGAAATGCCCGGAAAGTCACCGCTAGATGTTTACGGGCGGGCGGCGTGTTGTGTATGCCTCATTAAGAATTCTTTCTAGATCGAAACTTTTGTGTTTCGGTATGTGTTTAGAGGGGCGATCCTGGAAAACGTGTATGGGTAACCCACGCATGAAAACATGTACGTACGTACATACCGCAGGGGAGAGGCCATGGGAAAAACCCACCCGTACACACACGCACACTGCTGCAAGCGTTCAAGCGATGCTGGGCGCTGTGCGAAAATGTCTCATCTGTTGTCGTTGACTTTCCCACAGTTTTCCCACCCGGATGAACGCCCGGCCCCGCCCCGAGAGCGCTTTCAATGTGAGCGTCACGCTAAAATAAACCCTTGATGGGGTTTTTCGCCCTTAAAGCGGCTCGCATGTCCCGTCCCCGTCCTCCTCCTCCCGATCCCCCTAGTCGCCCGTACTGGGTGGCTTTGGCAGCAGCCTCAATAAAGCTTTCAAAGTTTTGCACTAATTCTAGGAAGTCCTCGTTAATCGACCATTTTCGATGGGAAACAAAATTAACGAAGCAAATTTGTTGCTTCGCCGCTTCGCACCACACGACCCAATGTGTCCAATTACTAACCATCCAATCAACCTTTCGTCGATCACGAACGAACGACGGCGACGACGATGTGTGAGTGAGACAAAGACGGTGCGAGAAAGGCATTTCAGCAGCCCATTACAAAAACAGCCCGTCTGATGGTGAAGCACGTCCTTTCGGCGAGCCTGGCTGGTCCAAAACGGTTCGTTTTGGCACAGCTAACCGGCACATCCCGGGAGCGGGAGCGTCCGGATGGATGTGTGTTTGTGTGCAGATGAAAGTGGAAAATGGTCCTAGGGAAATCAAGCTTTCGAAGCGACAGGTGAGGAGGATCAACACTCCTGAGGTTACATAGAGGTTTAGCGTGGCCGGACGTCGGTTTGTGTGTATTTGTACACCCTTTAGGACTCTCGGTTCACTTAATTCCCTTGTGCACGGATGCCTCGTCACTGATTTGTGTGGTTGCGAAAAGGGGTGCGAGCAATAAAATAAAAGAAAAAAAGAACGAAAACAATAAATCCTCCAATCCAAGCAAAGGCTGTTATTTGCGCATGTAATGAAATGTGTGTTAATGTAAATATTTAAAAATTAAGCACGATTCAATCGGACTTTTAAGCGAGCGGCTTATGTACATAACTAAGAGGTGGAACTGGCCAGGGATTCTTTTATGTATCTTTTCGTAAATTTCGTCACACCAATTCGTTGGATATTGTGAGTTTCGGTGCCTCACAAAAAACATTAAATTAGGTAACATAATTTTGTGATCTTAAGAATTTACCACCCATTCGCATAAGATAGGATGGTAGGCTGAAGGTCCTTTAGGTTGTTATAAAAGAAACCTAATAAAAATTCAAAACACTGTTGTTCCTATCTTTATGCACTCTTACAAGCTTAAGAAAGAAGTCTTAAGAATCTAACAATAAGAAGAAATAGAAGTAGAATTTAGTGGTTAGTTACGTCTTGATTAATAACATACCAGTATCAATACCAGTATCATACCAGCTTACTGGTGTTCGTTCAAATTTCGATTTTATGATTTTATGATTGACCTTTAAAAAATGACATCAGAACCACAAACTAGATGTAAGTACACCGAGGTACTGTACTTCAAAATTATTCTGGGTTTCAAATCATATCATCTGATTGTTGATGGCAGATTTAAAAAAAGCTCTAGTAATAAATAAATTAATGCACACTTCTGTTGGTGTGCTTCATTGCCTATTGTCAACACCTTCGTATTGACTTCAAAAGATGTTCACGGCTATTGTTGAATGCACTTAACATGACACCAGCATCATTTTTTTTCTAAAAAAACCACATAATTGATGTAAACTAAATGGTGAATCAATACCGTAACATAGCTGTGCATTCGAGTCTAAAATCATAACAGAAACATGATACGGTTTAATTATGTCGATAAAGTCATAGGAAACAACCTATGACGGATAATTACAAAAATAAACACATGCATTCAAACAGACATAGGTTAAGAGATTCATTTTGCGAGTGCGTTCATTCTCCATAAATATGAGGGCTACATTTCGCAATTGGAAGGTATAAACAAAGTATGTTATAAACAAGTTCAATTGCATGACATCAACCAGCTGTAACTTTTGTTAGTTATTATCATCGCATTAGCCAAATTTACATAGAATAATTCACTATCATAGGGTAAAGCGGAGAAGATATACGTTTCAACATATGTAATAGAATTGTTGTTTGTGTGAATAAAGAAGAGCCAAAATAGGTAATAAAAGCATTGTTTCGATCGTCGTACTTTTTTTTCAATTAAACTTGAATATTCCACAATCAAAAATCGAAACAAAACACACCTGCCAAATAAGATATTTTACATGATCGATTCAATGTTGGCTATGCCATTTTGAGATTCAGGATGCCAATTTGAAGGTTTACGGTGGCAATTGGCTGTGTTCCCTGTAAATTCTCAGAATCTTTGAAATATTTCTTACTACAGCTGGTAAAGATGTATTGTGAGGTACCAGGCGCCTCCACCAGGGTGCTTCAAACGGTAATTCCGGACAATGGCCCCTCCCATTTGTGTAGCACATGATTTCTTTTCAAACTACTAAGGAAAGTGTAGCTTAAAATTGCGAGTTGAACTTTAGAAACTATTTTATAAGTTTTTTAATTTATGATTCAGAAACTTTTCCATTTGATTTTACATGTTCAAACTGTAAAAATCGTATTCAAAGTTAAATAGAATCAAAATCAAGCACTTACACTTTGTTCCTCCTACTACCGATTAGTTTCTGCGTTTCGTTTCTAAATAGTTGTAAATAAAAATTGAGTTGAAAAATAAATATCCTAATTTTTTAAAAATCGCTTTTCAAATAATATTAACCTTCGAGAAATTGAGAAAAGATGTGGAGGCAATTAAGCGTAATATGAAGACACAGAAAACTACACTTCCCTGCCATGATGCGTTATACACGGAGAGCAAACTATTTTTGTTTTGTATTGGACGATTCATTTATTAGAAATAGAAACCAACAGAAGATTATTTTTTTAAAAAAGGTCCTGAGATAGATAGCCATTTTCTACTTGTAGGGATACATTTGAATAAAACCTTCGTATTTATGGACATGATATGGGACGATTCGTTTGGTCGTTTCTATTGTGTGAAGTTTGGACAAGCGCTTTCCAAAGCTTATAGTTGCTGATCAGGTGTACCGCAAGGCAGTAATCTTGGCCCACTTCTCTTTTTGTTATATGTGAGCTATGTGTCTTTTGTGTTACGTAATTGGAATTACTTAATGTATGCGGACGGCATAAAAAATTATAATTGTGCAAATGACTCCGCGAATCTCCAAGTGGCTCTAGATTCATGTTGCGATTGGTGCCAACGCAACAAGCTGTCTCTTTGTGTAGAAAAATGTGTTAATGTCTCTTTTACACGTGGACGTTCACCCCTAACTGTTAACTACACGATTAACCGCCAAACACTAGAACACAAACGTGAAATACAGGACTTAGCCATTTGGTTAGCCGCCAAACTCTGTTTTGCAAAGTTCCACGAATATATTATCCGACGCGCTAATCGAACATTAGGTTTAATCTTAAGAATTGCTAAAGACTTTGACGATCCTATGTGTTTGAAATCGTTGTATTGTGCTCACGTCAAGGCTATTTTAGAATTTGGTGTAATAGTCTCGTGCCCGTGCGCGGAAAGCTGGATACAAAGAATTGAGAGAGTGCAGCGTAAATTTACTCGGTCGGCTGTTCGACGACTACCTTGGCGTGACTCTAATACTTTACCGCCTTACCGTTCGCGGTGCCTTCTTCTAGGACTTGAAAGCCTTTGCAACAGGCGTAGAAATAGGCAAGATATGTTCGTCGCAGTTTTATTAAGGGGAATAATTGACACCCCAAACATTTTAGCAAATTTGAACTTAAGTACACACAGACCTACTTCTAGACATCGAAAGTTCTTAAGACTTAACTTCAGAAATACTAATTACGGCTCAAATGACCCATTCTCAGCAATGTCAGGAGTTTTTAATGAGGTATATACGAACTTCAAATTCAACGAGACACTTGACGCATTTGAGGATCGTCTGCGATTTATAGAATAAGATTCATTCACTGTACTTTATTCATTTTTTCTAGTTTAAACCAATTTGTGGCAGACTAGACAAGTTTAAATACATAGGTAAATAAATAAATTAATAAATAAATAAACAAACAAGACTGTATGCATAATAAATAGAAACAATGAATCCTACTTTATGTATAATAAATTGACAAATATATTGACTAGTGATGAAAAACCAGTACCGTGCTTCGCAAGACAAAACTGGTATCAAATCCTATCTGGATTTCAGTCTACCATTTACCGACCTCTAACAAGGACTTAGCTGCATAAGCTGCTACACAATCGGAAAAGAAGAAAAACAAATGATTTATAAAACATGCTCCGGATAACACGAGTCCAGATGCTCACATTTTTAATTTAATGTGTTTAATGTGTACAAAGTGCTGTTGTTATTAGAAAAAAAAAACAAAAAAAAAACAACGCTGAACATGAATCATAATGTAGTTACAAGTTTCGTTTCATGCCTAATAACTCACCCACTCGTTACATAGGAAAATACTCGAAAAATAAACTTTTCGACGTGATTCAAGAGACCATGGGCATATCAAAGCGAACCCATTTCTTGAACTTTATATTATTCATCGCCAGGCTGTAATTAAAAACGCAAATCCGATTGTTTGGCAGAGAGGCTCGTGAATATTAATTAGCATTAGAGCTTCCGTCTCATGTCGCCCGTAGGACCAGCGTTACATCCACCATCGTGCAACTAAACAATATATACAGACACATACACTGTATATAACGATCCCTTACATTTCCCACAACCAATATCGCCTCGACGCTAGTGGCAACACTTTACCGATCGTGTTATTAACTTAAACGGACAGCTAAAACATCATTTGCATTGCAAAATGACATTCTTAATTACATAATTTGTTGACCGAAATAAACCGGAGCTGTTCCTCGCACCGAGTGGCCGGAACGCAGCGTGTCGGTGGGTCTGTGCGGACGCAGGGACTGTCATCCACTGTTTACCGTGTGCTCTTTGCGACGCGCTTGACAATGAGCCGGACTTTCTCGGTTCGGTTTGGGCGTTGGCGTTCGGAAGCAGGAATGGGTCTTGACGGGAGCGGCCCAGAAACACACTCCACCCGCATTCATTCTAACGCCAATCAGGCGGCCCCCACTCGAGATGTCTTACGGTGCAGCGGAGGTAAGGTGAAAAATTAATTATTTTGACACAGCACATAGATGGTGTGATCGTGATGGTAGCCAACGGAGAAGTTTGGTTGTCAGCCAGTGTCAGCCAATTGTTGCAATCGAGGATGGAAATGCCACCCAACCTGCCACGTCGGACCCGACGATAAAATGGCGTCGGGCGTTAACAATCGTTCTGACAAGCCGGGCGGAGCCGGGCGGTAAGTAGGTGGTTCGCAATGGTGATCGATGTTTGAATTACAATCTGACACATTTCTCCGAACGGTCCCGGATCGGAGGCTGAAGCACAGGCATCGTTACAGTTGACGTAGAGCAGCAGCCGAGCGAACGAGAGTCGGCCCATTTTACGTGCCCTATTGTGTGCCCGGTGAATGCCATTAGTGCCGACTGCCGGGCGCGCGCACGAACGTCACCCTCCTTACGCGAAGGTGAATGTTCGCCTCTTCCACCACGCCGAAGCCACGCCGTAAGGTACGCATTAAATTCCGGTTAGTAACTAGTAACCCGCACCTGCGCGCGAAAACATTTAAAGCGCTTGAAAGACGACGACGACGAGGATGGCGAGGACGAGAACACGAACACGAACGCAGACAAGTCTCATGCGTTCCTGCATCGTCAGCAAATGAAAGTAATTGAAATTTAAGATAATATCATCTCATTTCGGGTAAACACAAACCATCATCATCATTATGCAACGCCGGCGCCGGCGTGTACGCCCGCGACTAACACAATTCGAATCATGCTGCCAGTTTGGGTTAGCCCGCGAGCTGGTGAACCCACCAGCACGCGCCTCGAGCACCTGTTGGGCCTTGATGAGGACGGATATGACGCGTGGATGATGGATGGAGCGAGGAAGGAAGGCATGCATTGTAACAAACTCGACCTGTGCTAGGTGTGTTCCCTTCACTCCCGTTCACCCCGGTTTCCCCGGCATCCCACCACCACGGTAACGGTGGGAAAATTTCCGGTGAAAAACCATTATTATTAGACGGATATGGAGAAAGGATAATTCCCATTCGCTCGTTGCCCGCATCCCGGGCCCGGTCGTTCTTCACGAAAAGCACAAGCACAGGTACGAAACGGGTAGCATTAGTTACCACCGTTTAGTTCAGTGGGCGAAATAGTTAAATTTCAACCTTTTCCACACTCCTCTGCCTCCCTTCAAGCACAACGTATGAATCATATTCGAAACGAAACCCGAGATTAGTTACAGCTAGCGTACGCTCGGGCGAAACCGGCTTTCATTTGTTTCAGCAAGTGGTTCCTGCACCCATAATCTAAATCTAACCCGAGCGTTGGCCCCGGATTTCCCGGTTCGTCCCTGACAGTGGCAGCTCGTGTCGTTACGTTTCATTACGCTCCGGGATGCGTACGGCTTAAGCCCGGACGGGCAAGCGCGAGAGACGGAGCGGGAAGAGTGTTTAAATTTTGAGCCCAATCCATCGTGCCGGTTGGTGATGTGAGCAGAGAGGGAGGCGCCACGGCACGTGGATCCTCGTCCGTGAGGCGCACATTAAGTATGTAAATTAATTCCGTGTGGCTTCTTTGGGAATCAATTTAATTTCAACCAGCGGTCCACAGAACCGGGGGACTATCTCTCGCTCTCTTTTGTCTTTCGCATTTTCCCGGGGCCAGCCCCGGGTTGAAACGGACGGACGGATGGACGGACGGATGATCGACGTGGATCAGGGAGTTCATGGGGCTCATGCATCTTTCCGTTCCGCTGGCGTGACGACGGCCTCGGTGAATGGATGGGAATAAAGATGAAATAAAAGTGAAATGAAATTTCCTCCGGTTACGGTGTTGGGCTAAAGGATGCAAGCCACTGTGAGCACGGCATCCAAAGCCAAAGCTTCAAAGCTGACGGAGTTTGTTTGTTTGCTCCACTCCTTCCTGCTCTCAGGGCCGCACGCCACCGGGCGGGAAGCAGGTTCAATATTGAACAAAGGCTTAACATTCTCCAGAACGCCGAGAAGGAAAACTTTATCCATTCTAGCCCGGTCTGTTGCGTGTTGGTAGTGGTGGGAAAGATTAATTTACCCTCCCTGCGCCCCCCGGGTGTTTGAGAGCGAAGTGACTGCGAACGAGGGAGAAAGCTTATGAATCAAAACACATTTTCATCTCGCACCCAGGCACGCTGCGTAATGATTGGGATGCTTACGCGCGATCTTCGCGTGTTGCGGTTCGGTAATTCGCAACATTTCCACTGTTTTCTCTCCCACCCGACCACCACCCGGCATTTGCCATTAAAGTTGCGCGATCGTTCGCAATCCCAAAGCCCCGAGGCGTTCGCACTCACGGACGTATGTGAAAGATGGGCTGTAATCCACATCAGCGTTCAACGCCGTGCCGCACTAGGTGCGCAAGAAAGCTTTCCATCGTCCTCATCGTGTCGTTATGATGTTATCAAACTTCTTATCCTTTTCCTTGCGCTCCCTTTCGCGGGTATCCATAAACACACGCAAACAAACAGGATATGTAAAATAGATGTTTTCTGTTTTTTTTTTTCTCTCGCTTGTTTCGTTTCGGTTGTTAGGTTCAGGCGCAAACATAGCCGAAGTACAAAGTTGCGTTAATGGATCCGCACCAACGCAGCCCGGGCGATTTGATGTCCTCGGGTGTGTTTTGTTTCAGCAGTGCCACCATGGGGCGGGCCGGAACAAACAGTGGTCATAAATATTTGTTTCTTGAATGATGCAATGCTCTGGATTGAGGCACCCTTGAGCATGCTGGTCTGTGTAGAATGCTTGTATTTATGGTACGGAAATATAACGATAGTGTCATAGAGCTTAGAGTTTCAAAACAGTAGCTATAAGTTTTATTGAAGTGACGGCCTGAGTTTTTTAAAAGTTGTATCACGTAAAAACGTAAGTAGGTAAACCATTGTTATAGAGATTAGACGTTTAATAATTGCATGAATTTATGATTTAAAATGATTTAAATAATGATTTAAAAAGCAGTTAGTCACCAGACATATGTAAATTTCATTAAAAATTGTTGGTGAAATTAATAACGATTCACGTTCGTGTTGCTATATTCGAGCATATAGTTGCGTGTAAGTGTACACGGAAAATTTATTTGGAGGTGTACACAGAGTAGTTAAGTGTTACGTTTATGCGTTATTACTTTATTCGAGGTTTAAAAGAAAAATAAATTTGTCAAAGATTATACTTTATAATATAAATTCTAACAAAAATGTGAATCTTACAATGCGATTTCCAGCACTGCGGTAATTCAATTTTTCATATTTTTGATAATAGTTAAATATCTGCAGTACACTCAAGGTAAGTTATAAGTATATAGACACTGGCATTGTAGAATAGTGCAGCTCGTCAAATGGTCAGACAGTGTTTTCGTTACAGCACGGGTATGGAACTTTTAGGATATACTAAATCGTGAAACATTTAACAGACGCATAGTTTAAAAAACATAATATGATTTCATGGATGGAAATCAAAATAAATACATCCATAAGCGTTATGAATCGAATTTTTGAATCGAATGAATCGAACTTTAAGGCAGGGCTCTATGAAGCGTCCGGCAAACACGACAAACACGACACTGTACGAAAGGTGCTCTATCAGCAGTCGTGCGGAACTGTCAGATCAACTTACTGATTTCTTGGATTCGGTTTTGGATTTGGGTTTAATTTCAATGTTATTTTGTGCACTGTTCCACAATAGTCGCCAAAATCGGTGCAAATTTTACGAATGTAAATAGACGAGCACACAAACAGCCGCCAATAGGAGCCGCCCTGACAATTGATAGGAGGAAACCGCAAGGTGTATACAGCTTCAAGGTGTCCATGCCAGACAAAATCAAACTGTCTTGTTCGATGGCTTGTTTGTCTGGCATGTCTGATGCTGTCTTATGGAGTCCCTCCATATTATTACATGAGTTTGATCCGTGTTTGTCTTGTTCGATATCTTGTTCGACAGTTCATAGACGGTTCCTGCCTAACTGGCCGTGTGCTCATGAAATACTAGGCGCCTCCACGCATGAAACATGTCCATTTAAAAAAGTAAGAATTTCTACGCAGTGACATACTTGGATGCAAATTTCAGCGGACTTCTCTTTTAGTTCGAAATGAAACTACAAATTAATAAGCTGATGCTACATCAAACTTAAGACATATTATTTTCACATGATTTTAAAGGGGTTTTTGTTAACACATTTTATTGCATCCTAAAATCTATTTTAGTGTATTTTAAGTGAAATTTGTTTTCAAGATCATAAAAACAATTGAAAATTAAACTATGAATTTGACGTACTATGCTTTGTGTATCTAATTCCAGTCGTTTAGTCTTTATATACACTAGCTTGATTGTAATCAATTGCCAAAACAATAAAGACCAATTTCCAGTTTGATAATGTTAGTTCTGCATTCCATTTTTCATTCCACATAACAAGCTTGATTTTATTCAAAATTAGTCATGGGAAAACAGCATAAATTGGAAAAGTTTATTTTTACCACACTTTCTCAACCGTGCAAGTGGCAAAAGCATTTCATCTTTCATCATTTTCGTTTTTTTGCTCCATACCCGCAAGAACACCGAAACCCACACACGAATGATCGTCACTTTGACACCGATACAGGCCGGATGTGGCTGAGCTGAGCCGGCTAGGAATGGGTGACGATTAACATCGGCTCCATCGGCTGAAAAGTGTCGAAACGGAACCGGAAACGGAAAAAACACATACACACACACAACCCGCATCGGTGCAAAGGCAAACACGAAATGGGTTTTTATTTTTACACATGGCCGAGCGAAATCGGACGGTTGGCGGAGGAAGGAGCAACAACAATCATTGCCAACCCAGCCCAAAAAAAATCAACCCAACTCACCCGCACGTAGCGGAAGCGGTGTAAGGCACACGGAACACGGGCCGGAAGAACGTGTTTTAATTTCTACGCGCTTATCGCCGCTCCGAAATCGTAATAGAAATGGAAAAAGGCGGATTCACAAGGCAAATTCGCACGTGAAAGAGGACCGACCCCTACAAATCTCGCTTTACATGTGTACGGGTGTGAGTGTGCGTTGGTGAGTTTCAGTCCCTTTTTCATTCATTTTCATGCCGGCTTCAAAGCGCCAGAGCCACCCATCTAACGTACCGCCGAATGGCGCAAACCTGGGCACGTGCAAAGGTTGGGAGCGTTGGTGATTAGAAAAATGTCCCTGATCGCGTTGTGCGAAAGAAATGAAGGTGGAGGGACGAGGCGACTGGCCGGCTGAGTGTCAGTGGCTTGTGGAGACAGAAAAGCGTAAAATCACGTCACATTGTGATCCACACGTATAACGACGTCTCCCGTTTGCCGGTGGTGATGCTTTTCGCCGGGATGTTTTATTTTTAGTTTTTTTTTTGCTGCTATGCTGTGCTTTCGCTGTCTCTTTCTTTCACTGCCAACAAAACTGTAGGTGCACAGCAAAACCGCGTATCGGTGCGGGATGAGGACATGGCGTACACCAAGCATAAAATTGTCATCCACAGATCCATCCATCCCACCACCCACCACCCACCACCCACCGCCCACCGAACCCTTGTGCACGGTGCTCACGATACTGGGCGAGTGATGGACCGAGGGTGAACTGCAGAAACCCAGGTGGATCTGCTGATGCTTAAAACAGCAAATGTAATTTCAAACTCATTCCCGTTGTAATGGTATTTGTTCGTATTTGCTTTGTTTTAATGGACAAAAAACTGTTTTCATTTTCGCTCGCACAGATATCATGTGCGGGGTCTATGAAATGGTGCCTGGATTAAAAAGTAAAAAGTTCATAACAAAAAGCATTACTTTTGCGGAAAGTGTAGCATGAGGTTGTACATTTCTCCGACGATATTTTTGTGATGGAGTGAATGGGGCCATATCTCTAAACAATAATGGATTACTTTGCTAAGATGAATTTGTATTGGAGAAAAAAATATGTATACGAGGTGGAGTGCACAGGTATTTATATACTGTTCGTGGTAATGATGACTATCATGAGGTCCTGTATATCATCTTTACTTCGGTTATATAATTCCGCCGTGCTATTCACGCCGTGTTTATTTGGAACTATGGGTCAGATGATGTATGAAATTACGTAGGTATATATTCTGATTTTTCATATGAAGTTAGCATCCAAAAGAAGTTAACTATGACAGTATGAAAACAATACCCATTGCACTTTTTCATATTGTTCCGAAAATATATGGAGGACAATCTGCTTGTTGAAAATGAGGCCTGTAGCGAATTAAAAAGCTTTCTAAAAGGTTTCTATATTTGTTTCGTTTTTTATGGCGCATCACAGTGGTACTTAATTCCATTTTACTTACTTTAAGGCGCTACAATGCTTCGCAACAGGTCTTGGCCTGTTGCAATAAACTAGTTCTATTTCAGTGTAATACAAAAGGAGAAAACTAATACCATAAGTCAAACCCCAAAATAAATCTTTTGTTCGTAGTTCACACCAGGATTATATTTTTTCATAATGAAACCACAGTACTGTTGCTAGAAACGAGTTGCATCAATAATATGCAATGCAAAATTGTCACAGTTCTACATTTTATATGGCAGTAGGCTTCATGCAAATATGTATTTATGTTCGATAATTTAATCAAGTATTCTACTCGTTCATTCAATTTACATTAACTATATTTTAGTGGTCTCTTCCTTAACGAAAATGTAGGATAAATGACATATTTTTCATCTCAAAAACTCTAATCATCTTACTCACCAGAGGTTAGTTTATTTTAAATAGCTTTTCCACGACATTTTTCTAGATATTTTTGGTAACTCAATTTTGAGAACTATTATGACTAAACCTATTCCTTCCGAATAACAGAACATCATTTCTGAAAATATTTCTTTGAAATAAAAATCGCAACTTAGCTAACAAACAAAATTCTAAGATAGCTTGGTTCGTTCAAAGTTAAATGACGTAGCATCTAAGTTTTTGTTAATAATAAAACCTAGTTTTTGCCAGTAACATCAAAGCTAGTGGCAGGTGATGTCTCTTAGTGGCAGATGATGTCTTTATAGCTTTTATTCATAGTTTTTAGAAGACTCGTACTACTCTTGCTTGCTTCAAATACTACGTATATCCGATTATTACGTGAGTTTATCCATCAATCTTTCTGAAATATGTAACAACATTAAACATCAAATCGAAATAATGTGTTAAATTGGAATAGCTTGAGTAATAATATTTAAGTAACATTTTAAGGAATGCTTTTTTACAGTGCTTTTATGCAGTATACAGTGTAAAAATATGATTGTTTTTAAAATACAATAACAATTCGAAGCGAAATATGAAAATAATATTTGAACTAGTTAAAGAAAATTAAAAAAAAAGCTTTTTGGCTGTATTGTTTAATAGCCCACCTCGTTTAATACTGGCGTCTTTGCACTTAGAAGGCATTTTTTAATATATTAATCTATTTTTTGCAACTAAAATACATCTGTAGAACAGTTCAGACTATATTATAAAACTATTTAATTTATTTGGCTTCGATATCTCGTAATAAGGATTTTAGCCTTACCCTGCTACTAGACTTTTAGTTTTTTTTTTTCAAATATCTATCTATTTGAACAAATATGATTTGTGTGAAATGTTTTAACATACGTCCTGCATGTAAAGAAACTTTCTAAAAATAGCCTCGTGAGCGAACAATTGCGAACAAATTACAGGGTACATAAACATCCCATCGCTAAGCGCCTCTTGTATAATTACGTCTCTTTTATTATGTTTGTATAGTTTTACATATCATATTTCAAATCATTCATATATTCTCATGAACAAAATAGTTCCATTCAACATAACAATGGGTCGGTTGTTATAGCCAGGTGAAAGAAGAACTTACACCAGAGATAGTGGATTCGAAAGTCATATAATTCGACAATTGGACAGCACACCGTACGCAAAGCTGACTACCCTGCCGCGTTACACCTTGAAGTCAAGGAAAGCTAGGAATGGACCATACATAAGTTTTCTGTTCATTGGAGACACTTTAGTAGATAATAATATTTCTGCATCCTGATTCCAATAACATTAATTGAATTGAAAGAAATTGAAATGGAACCGATTTGGCAAAACATCTAGTTAAAATCCGAAATATTACGACTGTAGAGAAATTTAAATATCTTATTTATTGTTTGAAACATTCCCAAAAATGTAACTATTAGTTTAAATAGAGACAACGATATCAAGTTTGACTTGAAACCTAGTGTAAACAATAAAATTTTTCTTAAAATTTGCATAGGAAAATATGCTAATAAAACAACATCATTAAAATCAGTACATCCGTTACTGTAGAGGCTGTTGTTGAATAAACGTCAAGTCGATTTTTTCTTCCGAAAATCAATTTAACCTGCACAAACGGTCGTTATCCAAAGTATCCGGTCAACGCGCTTGTTCACCTTCTACAGTTCTAGGAGATGAATAAACCAATTTTCGCCACGATAATTTAATCAGGTTAAATCTGTTCACAACAACGAGTATCAGCAACAGATTCGTTGGATAGTTCAGTATTGCCCAACAGCGTCATACTGAGTTTTTTTTGTTCAACGGCACACAAACAGCACCGAACTCAATTACGTCGCGTGCTACGAATATCGGGCTCAATATCAAGGCTTGACTGAATGACACTTGACGTGAAGCCGGTTGATATAAGGAGTCTTTCCATCGAGCCATCCAGTCATTGAGCCAGTATCGAGAGCAGCGAAATTACAATAAAAAAACTTGCACGATAGGATACCCTCATTCGCTTGAAAAAATAGAAAGAAGACGTTCAACGGTGAGGCATTGATTCAACTAAATCAATTCAATTCAAGCACGTGCTGAAATTTAGATCACCAGTGAAACAAAAATTTAAAAAATAATTAGATTTTACTATCAACTTAACATATTAGATTAAATGCTATCAGAAATGTATTACTTAGAGTGAAAATGTAATACCAACGAATGTAAGCAATCCTGATTTCAATATATTGAATGTCCGATACATAGGAGATTTTCAACATTTGTCGGTAAATGAATTATAATGCTGTATACAGTAATTTAAATTAGAAGATTAATTTTGAGCAAATTAAGTCTAATGAACTAATGATCAACACCAATGAAAGTTAACCACATCCTTTTCGTATGTTGTACACATTAGTCTTAATCAGTTTTTAACATGCAAATGAACAGTTAAAATATCTTTTCTTTTTCATAACACTTTGGTCGTTTTGAGCAACCGTTGATACGACACCAGGAAAAGCTTTCAACAGCTAATACTTTAACAAAAGTGCTTCCATTCAGTCCCGATTATTCTTGTGTTTCCCGAACCGACGTGTTTGCTGTACTGTTCAGGCAGTTGTTTAATACCAAAAAGAAACAAATGTTCGTAACGAAAAAACTTTGTCTAAAAAACACTCTCCCATATTATTAGATCAGCGTCCAACGACACCTATCCTGAGTGTCAAAATCCCTATCGATTTGCAAACCCCAAACACCACGCACACTCAGAAGTGGAGCAGCCTCCAACGACTGCTAAATCAACAGATGACGCTGTCGCATTCGCATGTAAATTTCAGCCATTGCATGATAATGAGGAAGTAGATTACATTTCCGTGCAATAGTTCTGGATGGCTTTAAATTTCCACCTGCGTCCAGCAGTTGTCAGTCGGTTAGAATTGAAACATTTCCTTTCCATTGGCATGATGATTTCCCGTCACATCGCACCAGATACCGGGCGTCTCCATCGGCTCCCGAGTTGCTGTGACGGCTCCCCGGTGGCCGTATAGTGAGTTAATTAAACCACTTCTCATCCAATCACACCACACCGCACACCACCATCACTAATTTGGCCGGTAGACCACAATAGCAGCTCCGCAGGCGAGAACTTCCAGCATTGTTTCACAAACAAACGCCTTCCACCTAGCTGTGGAGCTGTAATTGCTTCCATAAGTAATGGAATTACATTCAATCGCAAAAAGCCTGCACATTAATCAAACATTTCCGGATGCACGATCGCAATAATCACGGAATCGGCCAAATCCAATACAATAAACGGACCCACTTGAGACGATTCCGAAGCTTTTCAAGCTACATCTTACCGTGTACTATCTACGCGATAGTCTAACGCTCTGGCTTTGCGGTGTGTGTAGAAAAAAACCCGCGTTCGTTAGAGGATCGTGCAGCACTTGTACACATGGTGGTAAAGCGTGTGATGCAGAAGCGGCTGAGCCAACCATCTCTCCCACAATCATCCCGCCAAGGACGATAAGGCGCCTCCATCGGGCATAAAATTCACCAGTGCTGCAATTTTGGCAGCCCAGCGTGCCAGTGGCGTGCAGATTGTGCGCGAGCGGCCGTTGCCAGAGCAACCCAGTGCGAACGATCCAATAATAAGCACAGTAATCAAATTAAGGGTTAATAAACACCATTTTTTCTTCTGTTGACTGTGCGTAGTCCTTGCGGTACGCAAGCTGCCTGCCTGCCTGCCTGCTGGCGGACCGATCCAGCCGTAGGTTATGGGTAATTGCTGCCGAGCCCGTTTGCCATAAAGCAACGAAAATCCTCACTCTCACTCGGCTTACGCAACATTCCAGCCGGGAATGGTAGTCTCGGTTCGGCCGACTGCTGTACACGACGACGGCATTTGCAATCTAAATGGCACACACCATGGTGGTTTCTATGGCATTCGAGCAGCAAAAAAGCAGTAAAAAAAGATACGAAGACTGCGCAAGGTACTGTCCCGAAAATCTGGCTCACTAAAGCGAAGCACCGTTTGGGGTGAGTGAACCGTCTTTGATTCGTTCGGGTCGTTCTGCGTTTTTTTTTTTCATTCGCTCTCTCTCGCTCAAGGACCTCCAGCACCGAAAATTGACTGGCTTGGAATTCCGTTCCGAGTTCTCGGCCGGGACGGTGTGCTTTCGAGCAACACGGACAACAATCGCTTTGTGATGCTTGCTCTGTGGTGGCTGGTGACGGCCCGCGCGTTCGGAAAGTCGAGAGGTGCTTGTCCGACGAAAATGAATAGGGGCACCCCCTTGATAAGGACGTTGCTAGAGAGGCTTCCACTGCCTGAGAACCACTCTAAAGAGCGTCTCATAGTCGAAAGCGAATGCTGTGCTTCGACAACTGGCAAAGCGAGAAACAAAACAAAAAAAATAAATCGAACGTTACACTTACAGCGAAATCCTCAATCTCCCTGGTGACTGAGCAACCCTGGCGGGAAGGGGAACCGTACGCGGAAGATACCGGAACGATAAAAGCACATTAGTTTCTACGGAATTTTTGCCTCCGTCATTGAATTAAGTGATAACATCGTTACGGTGTTATTACTGGCTTATCTCTAAATTTGCCATCGAAACTCCGAAGAAGCCCACACACTTTAGCACATTCTCTCCCTTTCTGCCCCTGCAGTTTCCGGTTGCGTTGCGTGCGATGTTTTGTCAGGATATTGTTCTGGAGCCGGCGTAGTGCTGCTTCCCGAAATCTGCTGATGTAACAGCCAACGAACGAACATCATGACGGCGCATCGGATAGATTGGCCATCTATCCATCGTGCCGAAATATTGAAAGCCATCGCCAAAAGCCTCCGAAGCGAACGCAGGACGAAGCCCAGTGAGATAAAAAAACAAAACAAAAAACAGAAACGCTCGTAATTGGCAAAGCAGCTCAAAGACGGAGAAGAGACCATCAAACGTTGCCGGAGCACTGCAACGGCGCAAGAACAACAACCGGGACCTACTGTACCATGATGAGTGTGTTTTTTTGCCTGCTTGCTCGCTTGCTTGCTAGCTTGCCGCAAAATCGCAGCAGTCTGGAGCACCTGCACCGTCCATAATAAAACAAAGAACAACGCCCCATGCGAAGGAACAACGTACTCTGACCGCAGCGCGCACCGGATAAGCGACGGACGCTTCACTTACCTTGATTCAATTTCCAGGCGAGCGAGGAACGTTCAGTCGGCTTTCGGTTCCGGTCGCCGTTCGGTTCCGTCCCAAGTCGTATTTCTTCACGTATTTCCTGTGTGTTTTTTGCTAACGTGATCAAACGATAACGTCATCAGGTGTGTACAATTCGCCGGAGCCGGAGCATTCTCCGTGTGCAACGCCGATGATGAATTGCAGCTATCTTTGCTCCACCTGCAGTACCGTGCTACAGCGGAACTTCCACGAAGGAAGGGGCCACACACCAAAACCCTTCAGTAACAACACTTGTTTTTTTTCTCCTTCCCTCCTTCTCACTCACTATTTGTTGCTTCGTTTGAAAAAAAATGCAATCTACCGGTCACACTCCGCTCACACCATTGTTACACCATTGGCCACACTGCCACTTCCGTGCGGTGTATCCACCATCCACCGCATGCATTTAAGTAACCCGGATCACATGGCTCACACACCCACACACACACTTGCAATGTCCGACGTTCGTGCACAACCGGGCTGGACAGCGTACACACATAAACACACGCGCGGGCGCACACTCACACACACACACACGCACACACATGCACCGGTGCTAGTGGTGCAAATAGACACACTAATGCATTCCTGATCGATCCTCCAACTCCGATTACGCCACTTTACTTCATGCGCGCCCTTCGCTGCTGCTGCTGTTGTACGCCATCATGATGACGATGATGATGATGATGATACACCACTTCAATCTAGTGACGGATGGATGGGTGTTTTTCGAGCTATTGTTGCCATCACACACACTCACGAACACAGACACACACACACGGGCCCGCGTCAGTATTTCCTGTCTGCACCGGAACGGGAAAAATAAGCATTCATCCTACCTGTGCAATAGGAGCAGGGGCATTGTAGTAAGCCGAGACGCCACGGGCTACATACGGTTCCGCTAATTCGTTGCTAGAAGCGACACACAACGACAACAACGAACAAAAAAAATACCCTGGATGAAGTTTGTTCGCTGGAGTGACTTATCGCGATGTTTTTGTTTTCTTCCGCCGGTTCCGGTACGCGGTTCGTTTTCGTTTTTTTTGTTCCTCACAAATTCTAAAGCGTTTATCCTTCACCGACGGTGTGCGGTCGTAGAGATTTAAGCCCGCCAGCCGTTTGGTGCCATCTTCCTTCGTCGCCCTTTCTATAGGCGGCCTCCGTACGACGCGGTGTCAGATCTTCTCACACACACACACCACACACGCCCGATAGCTGACGCGTTTGACGCATTTTTCACCTTTTATCAGCAGCAGTGCCGTCGGTTTTAGGTACGCTGGTGCGAGCTAGCACTTTCGGCTCGTTTTATTGCTTCGAGCGGCGGGAATAACGCCACTGAAAACGCTGACGGCGAAAGGATGATTTTCCTTCTGCCAGCCTGCTGCGATTTGTTCTCTCGCACGCAAATTTGGATCCCGCTCGTACAACCCTCTATACCGAAATCTATGTTCATGGAGAGTTTGCCTGACTGCGGCTGACGGGAAGGCCTAAAATGTTGTCCCGTCATGGCGAAAGTTGTCTAGATCATGTAACACGTGAAAGGCATTGCACGTTAGCGGTTTCGTGCTTGGTGTCTCAAACCCAAACCGTGTGTGCGATTATAATCGCTGCAAAGTGAGACAGAATCGGGAACAAGCGAAAAGGGAAACATGCATTAAAAATGTATTTTCTTTACCAAGAAATCGAAAACATCGGTCGATCATTGATTTCACACTAACCGTTCCCTTCCATGCGGTTTTCTACAAAATTCGCTACATTTCCACACACACACACACACACACATACGTTGCCATACCCGCAAGACCTAGTTTCGATATTCGTCCGTTTTCGCTCCCATCTTTGGCCAACGAGTTTCAGACAGCGACAGGATTGTTGAAACCGATTCGCTCGATACTCGGCGCCTCGGCTCGGGTGTCTGCGATCACTTACCCCCCCCCCTCCTCTTCTCCTTTGCTCACACACACACACATGGACGAACGGACGGAGCACACGAGCTCTATCAATAATTAACGTTTGATTCCGGGTGCTAACCCATTCGGACATCCGTCCATTTTGATTTTCCGCCTTCCAACCATTACATTGCGCGTGCCGTCTCACTCGCGCGCTTGGCTCGAGTGGCTCTCTCTTTCGTCGTTTACAACAAATGGAGCTTTTTTCCCACTTTACATGCCCACACGTAAAGCCCCAACTGCACAAAATTCTCACTCACTCCTTTACTCACTCGCTCACGCGCTCACTCACTCCAGCTGGTGTGAGTGGTGAGGGTTGTTGCCAGAGAAGGGGGAGAGGAGGGGGAAGGACGTGTCTCGTGGCCCACTCGGATCAATTTAGTTTTTTCACCCGCGCCCATTCGAAAGCTCGCTGGTGCCTACTTGTAAAGTTTCGCCAGGATCGTAAATACGAACTGTCAAAAGTAATACAAATTGATATTTAGCGAAGCCCGGTTTTTTACATCACTCACCCACACAGCTGCGGCAGCGGCGGCGATGGTGACGGTGCCGGTGTGCTGGTGTGCGAGGACTTTCCGATGGAGTCGTTTCACCGGCTCCAACCGGGAGGCCCCGTTTGAAGGAAGGTTTCGTTTCCGTTGCCTGCTTTTTCCGAGTTTCCCGATTGATTTACTACCCCACTCGTCGAAGGCCACCACCGTCATCACCGACCTCCCCCACCGGAGCGCTTTCTTCGCTGGCGCGGTTACATAAAGCGAGGCTCCACATGTGCGGGCCCAAGCCATGATGTGCGTGTGCTCTGCAATTTCGGTTGGCCTCTGCATTCGCGCCCGGAGGGCACGCTTCGTTGACCCGCTTTAGCCTTAGCCGCCAACATTACTTGGCTGCCAAGGATTCCGCCCTGCGCCCGTTTTGTTTCGTGTCATGCACCCCGAACGGCCGTCTTCCCGCGAGCGCCACGGTCAAACGCTACCAGCTCGACCTTCATTCCGCGAGAGGCCTACCAGTGCGGCCTACAAGCGCGGTTCACCGTGCTTTCAGAGGCTAAGGAACTAAACAAAAAAGAACGCACACAAAAAAACGGCCAACTTTTTCGCGTCTAAGTCACACACTCTGTCACTTGAGTGCGCCGTTTCCGCGTGCACACATGGCGGTGATGTGTGACCACGCACGGCGCACCGCGCAGAGGCCTCGGGCGGCGAACGATGGTTAACTTTTTACGACCGGACTTTCCGTCTTCGCACGACCCAATAGCCGGGCGCGCCGGTTAGGCCAGCTGCCGCCGCAGGAGAAAGCCATTTGCGGGCCGTGCACGACGTCAACGACGACGACGACAACGACGACGACTACGAAGATGATGATGCGATGGTGATGGAAATGACATCCTCGTATGAAAATTGTTTATCTCCTGAGGGCACTACAGAAGCGCCAACACGACACGGGCACAGTGAGATGGTGCAAAAACGCTGTAAAATGTAATGAATAATTTCACGGGAACGTGCATGCAGGAGAGCGAGAGCCAAAGAGATAGAAAGAGAGAGAGAGAGAGAGCAGAGGGGAACGAGTACGTGAGAGCTTTCTGTCCTTCATCCGTTCGCGGCAGGTGGCATTAGGGAAAATCGTTCTTTTGAAAACGAAAATAAAACACCCACTCGGGGTGCAAGCTGGGCTCGTAATGCATTGGAAGATATCTCGGGAGTGTTACACGCTTCCACAAAGCCACCACAAAGATGTTCATGCTGTTCAACTTGCAAGCGTGATTTTCGCGTGAAAGCGCAACGCTTCCAACAGGAGTTGGTTGGGATATACTTACAAGCAAACAGTGCGTGTGTACCGAAATCTACTAGTTACCTATCATCCCAAGTTACCGCCTTTAACTGTCTGCCGTTTATAGCTCATACCGTAGTTTGCCCGTAGCGCGGCAGCTACACCTTCATAATAGTGAATGACAGAGAAACGACACCCGCCGTGCTGCCAGTCACCCATGCAGCTGCCCGGACAAACTACACCGTCTGCAATGATGCTTCTTCCGGCTGAAGGACTCTTCAGGCTGTCCACGAGGATGACAAGTGGAGCTACCAACAGAGGCAGAAGTGGTTATTGTACCAGCGGCAGTCATAGTAGTAGTATTACAGACCCTGCTAGTATTGGTGCTAGTAACACGAGCGACAGCAGCGACCAGTGCTAGTGGTAGTCCGTATTATGTCTGCATGTTCACTTTCGAAACGCGAACAAAAATTGACCTAATCCCGTAGCAGTACATAATTTAACCGTACCGCTTTTGCTCGGCACCAGCATAACGACGGCGGGGCCCTGATGATGATGATGGAGATGCTGGTACACGGACCGTTTCACTCGCTCGATCCGGCCGTCCACCGTCTTCCGCATCTCGGAACCGTTTAGTATCGTTTAGCACCATTAGACAGAGAGCATTCGCATTTACAAGTGTCACTAAAACTACTTTCTGACCGCACCACCGTCAGGATGTACACACCGCAACCGGAGGGTCGTAAAAATCTCCAACATTTCGCGACTTCTATGAGATATATGTACAACGTAACGCGCTGCGCGCGGTGGGGTAATAATTTCGGTCGGAGCTTCGCACACACAACCACACGTAGCTTTCACTGGTACAGTGACACACATTTTATGACGTTGCTCGATGCTCGCATAAACAAGCAAAAGGGTGGAGTACGCGAGTTACGGCGACGGCGACTTCGCCCAACGCGTCCATCCTGCCCATCATCGTGCTCGGTGGATGAAGGAGCACGACGGGAAGCACCCAGGGAGTGGGTTGAACTGAAGCGAATTCCCAGTTTTGCCTCGAATCGAATAGAAAAAAACTCATTCATATACAATGCACAAACAAGCGCACACAAACACACGCACGCACGCACGTGGTCGTTTTTCATTCTGAACAGATGCACAGACACACACGCACGCACAGAGACACACCTTTGGACGGTACGGGATCCCGTAAAATGATTCGATCTATCGACGGATAAGGTGCCCACTGTCACTTCGGCTTGGCAAGGACCTAATGGCGAATCGCGTGCCCGCGGGACGAACCGGACTTGCCTGTTTGAATGTCTCCGCTCGATTCTCTCGCGTGCGGCGTGTCAAGGCGACTCGTGACGCTCGCAGGCAGGGATACGGACGACACGACGACGACGTCGAGGACGACTCCGACCGCTCTCCGATGGCTCTGGACTCACGCACACACCGTCCGGCGCGCAGCTCTGTCGTCATCGAGAAAAACACAGTAACGCGCGAGAGCGTGCTAGGCTTGTCCCGAGCGCCGACAGCAAGGAGCAACAGACTGTGGCCACACTCTCCGGCCTGGCGTATGGTGGCTGCGTGGTCGTAACAGATAAGAGGAACCACGGGTGAGCAGAAACACCAACACCTACACGCCCTCGGAGAGCGGGTCCTACGCGTTCCGGTTCGGGTTTTCTTTTCGGGCGCGAAGCCGATCCGACCTGCCCAAAAGCTGCCATGCGCACGCTGGCCCGCGCTCTCTCTCTCTCACTCTCACTCTCTCACTCTCTCCGTGAGCGTTTCTGTTTGCCTTTTCGCGAATTCCGCACGAATCGATGCAAGTTTGGCCAGTTTTTTTTTTCTGAAAGCGGACCTGTGTGTGTTGTGTGTGAAGGGACATCTGTGAAATGGTACCCTTTCCGGTGGTGCTGGGCGACTGGGCGACGGCACTAATAGACCCACGGCACGAAGCACGGTGCTCGTAAAGCCAACTTGAAGCGTGAGACGTGGTGTCATCCTCGCTCGCGGTGGTCGCGAGAGTGGCATGGAGTCCGCAGGTCCAGTCGGCTTCCTGTTGGAGGGAAGATAAGGGGGTGGTTTCTCATCACATGTTTTCTTGCTGGCGCTGATGATAACTTTTGAATTATGACGGTTCGATTCGAAGCGTTGCCGGCGTGACGAAAATCGGTCCGATTAACATACCCTTTTTTGTAGAAGGACGGGGTTGGGCCACGACATCCTTGGAGTCAAGTTCTATCTGTCGCCGTGGCGGTTCGTTCGTGCTATCGATCGCACCGGAGAGGTGTTGTTTAACGCCGGGTTTGGGCATCGTTCGGCGGTGTGTTTCCCGTGCCCGGAACAGGCGACGGCAATACGTTCGAAATCTTTACCGTTCCTGTGGGGCTCATTATCACCGGAAGGGTGTACCCGGAATAGTTCGCGTGTTTGTGTGGATGCCGGCACCGCCACCATAAACCCCGCAGATGAGTGGCGCGTGGACCCGGGGTATCACACAGGCAAACCGCATCGCACCGAAAGGACATACTCGGTCGCCGGAGATAAAACACCGTGGCGCTTCTGGGCCGGTCTCACCGCCCTGTTCAACAAATGCTGAGTTATGGTGGATGGCGGCGCAACATCCCCGTACACCGTTCAAACTATCAACAAAGTGTGCTGCGCGCCTCTCGGAGCCAACCGACACGATCGTCAAAGCAGGCCGCGCCAAATCATCTCCACACGGCTTCCACACCGCAGCAGCCAATAAATGTGACAAGATCCCCTGAGACTGGGAACGCATTGATATGCAGTGGAAAAAAGGTAGAGACCGCATATGAGACAAGCGAGCGGGCGAGAGAGAGAGAGAGAGAGATAGTGAGAAAGAGAGAGAGAAAGCGGGACGGTCTGCTGTGGAAAGACACACCGCTGAAAACGCCTCAATCGTCACTTCCGGCGCAAAGTGGGCGATGGGAAGGCATTTGCATAAAACGACTTTTTAAGCCGGAATTCTTCAATAACGTCATCCGGAGACGTATAAAGTAGCCCGCACGAGCGATACCGAATTCATTTCAGCCCGGCATCGTTTGCGGCCTGAACGGGACGGCCCAGGTCGGGGATGTCCCCGAGCAGCCCTGGGACACGCTTTGCGAATGCAAAACGAATGCAAAACTGATGCAAATGTGACACAATCAACCGACCGACCACGGGCACGATTTGACGCCGAGATTTGAATGAATAGCTCTGCTTGTTCGCTGCTCCGGGCTCGTCGGTTATTGACCGGGTAGGTGTTACGGTGATTACGATAAAGATATGTGTGGTCGTGTTTGTGTGTTGTTCTTTTTTCTGCTTCGGTTTGCGTTATTTCATACCTCACACCGATATGTCGTTCAGTGAACTGGCTATTATGGCGATAAGAATAATTAAAATCGTACGACTCGAGTCATTCCCCAAATGGGAACGGTAATTTGAGCCATCACGGGGCAAATAGTGGAGCTGAATAACAGATCACACGCAGGACGGCAGGATAACTTGTTACGTTCCACACACACACACATCCACACATCTGTCGTCGGTTTCATTTTGGCGTACTTCATTAGAACGCCTCCTCGCCTGTGCCATGTGTTACTCACAAACGATTTGTTGGCCCATTCCGCCACAACAAACAAAGGACATCCTGCGCGACGATCCTTACACGTACTTCCTGTCCAGTGGCACTTGCTGTCAGCACAACGGAACCCAATTCTCCAGGACGTCTGCCGGACAGAAGGGCACAACAACGACGCCCCCGAAATGGCCACATCACGCGTTACGCACACCGTGCGACACTGACAGACTAAGACAGTAAAACTTTAATTCATTAACCCTTAATTAGGTAATTAATTAGCGCACGCGATTCATCTTCTTCGCATGAATACATTCCGACGAGCCAACGGACGTTTCCGGAGCCCGGGCGCTGTCCAGCGCCACGCGACTCCTTTCGTGCCACCTTCACTCCACTCCAATTTGCAAACGATTCCGGAGTCCCACCTGACCTGATTCAGGCGAACGAGCACGTGTTTCCGGACGCGTGCGGAGGGTCTCGAGAGGGCGAGGGGGCGGATTTACAGCAAAACCTGCATTTATCCAGCCTGGACCTCATTTCGCAAGTGCCTCGCCCAGGCGCACGGGCGCACGTCAAAAAGATTAGCAAACGGGGTTCGGCGAGAAGAATGGTTGATCTCATTAGAATATCAAAGCGGATCCAGGATTCTGTAGATCCGCCGGTACGAGACAGCTGCTGCTGCTGTAGATGCTGCTGCCGCCGCTGCTCCTGCTGGCGGAAGATAAGTTTCAATTTAGATTTCAACGGTAATGAGTCGTACCGGGCGGCGCTGGCGGTGGCTGACGCGCAAGTATCAGCACGAGAAGTCAGGCCTTTTGATCGCTACGCTTACAGCTTACCGAGAACTTTGTTCCGTATTCTCTTTCTTTCGGTCGCAGTTTCGGGTTTTTTCCTTCTCCGATTTGTTGCTTCATCTCAGACCCATTTGCTTCACGCGCCGTCACATCGCCGCATGGCTGGCAAAGGGATGGCCCTTCGTTTTATCGCGAAATTAATTGAATACCACCAGCCCATCCCGCCGGCATATCAATTTTTACGGATGACACAATCACTTTAACCATGCCCAGGGTGGAGGCCAGAGGAGAGGAGATTCCACGGGCGGTATGGAAGTATCGTTTGATAAGCAGAAAAGTGCTTAATGTCAGCAAATAAAAAAGTTTACTGTACCATTATTGACACTGTGCAGCACAAAACTGGGGATGGGTTTTACATTGCCCACGACGCGCTGCGTAAAAGTGCCTTATCGTATCGAAAAGTGTTGACAAGTATGGCTTACGATACTTTCGATAATTGGAATTTGTTGTAAACTTATCGTGCAAATGATATTCAGAAAGACATCGATCCAAAGTGTCTCTTAAGTAGAATCATAAACAGACGAGGTAGCCCCGTTTAAGAGATTTTGAATCCTCATCAAATCCTGAGTTCTTTCATCTTCTTTCATGCAGCTACTCCAACTAGGTCTGGGCCTGTAATTTCTAAACTAAGTAGTAATGCTAAAGTGCGTCTAATAAATATGGACGGTCATTAATGTCTAGAAGTAGTCCTGCAAAAAATATTGCCTAAGTCTTGTGACGTCGCAGCTCCAACGATTCGAGGCCCAACAGATGGCATACCTCTGGCATGTTCCTCTGAGCTTGCGAATAGCGTAGCGTGTAAATTCCCGCTGCATTGCCTCGAATCAAATTATCCTCCACACAATATATGAACAGCAAACAATTACGCAATACTCTAATACCGATCTAATGAGACAACAACACAGGTTCTCGCGAAAGTCTCGAATTTGAAAAATAATCCTAGAGTTCTACTGGCATGGCTAATAATGTTGCAATAGTGGAGTCTTTGGGTCTGTTTATCCTCTGTCTGTTTAAGAACTCCAAGATTACGCATTTGACTAGTACACATACACCTTCAAAAGAAGCTTCAACAACAGAGACGATCTCGCACGCCCAAAAGACAGCACATAACACCTTTCCGTACACAGTATACACAAGGATTTTGAAACGCATCAGTCGCTAAACGCACAAACAGCATGTGCAATCAACTATGGTGCTCATCAGCATTAACGCCTTACAGCAATACACCATCAACATACAACAGGTAGCAACAGTGCCGAAAAATCGTTGATGTTCAGGAGAAACAGAAGCAGTCCTAAAATGCTTCCTTGTTTGACTCGCGGCACTGCGGGACAAATTGAGGGGAGATGAAGTTACCGAATTTATCAAGATATGTTCGATTTAGTAAGTATAAGCGAATCCAAGACACGATTAGAAGTGCAGTCTTTGAAAATTAACCGTCAAAATACATTATCTTCTTTAAACAATAAGCAACTATTAGTATTTCGTTTGTCCACAATACTTGTCGTCTCCTTCAATAGTTGTACACGATACGCGAGAAAGTGCCAAACCGATCAGGTGAGCTCAATTTCCGATGAGAGAGAGATAGGGAGAGATACATACCAACCTTACAAGAACTAGATAAAATACTCCCTATTATCAATCAATTTCGTAGTAATGCTTGAGGTAGTGAAGCATCACAACGGCATCACATTGAGACGGCAAAAACATGTATTGTTAAAGAATTATATGAATTCGTCAAAACATTTCCCAGGACTAATGCCAAAAAGTTTCTCAATGCTTTGCTTGCATACCAGTAAATGCCGTATTTTCGCTGCCTCTTATAAATAACATTCTAGTCATGCTCTCATGCCCGATGAAGCAGAATGCCAGTGGAACAGTTACGAAGAATTATGTTTACCCCACCGTCGCTGCCGTCTCTCTCTCTCTCTCTCTCTCTCTCTCTCTCTCTCTCGCTCGTGTTTTCTCTTTCTCTCTTTACTAGCGTTAAGATGGTAAAAACAACTACTTGCCCGACTGCAAAAGGCCGCCGGGAAATATCACAGAAAGCTGTTTGTATTTCACTGGGGGGTCTAAATAAATGGTATTCTTCGCATCTCTTGAGAAAATGAACAACTTTTGACAACTTGTCACAACATTCGACAGCCACGACTAGTGACGAGAAATATTTGCCCTAATGGCGGTAGGCAGACAGAATGAAAGCACATGTCTGCGCCAAAACATATACGAATTGAAATGCTATCCATTGTGATATGACAACCTAAATCGCTTTATAAATCGCAAGCCATTTATTCTGACGTTTATGTTTCCGTAATAATTTTATTTTAGGAAGTTTTATCTCATAAAACATAATCCTTTCACGTTTAAAATAAAAATATTCAAGCTAAGTTTGTTATCTTCAAATTATTCAAGCTGAGTTCGTTATCTCGTTATATGTTTCATTATTTTGCTCTGACAGTGCCAGCACGGAAAACGACAAATTATAGCAAAATTCAACTATCTTCAATACGCGCAAAAACAAAACGCAGACAATGTTCATTAAACATTTTCGAAGCAGCATCCCAGCTTTCATCATTTCATCACAGACCGCCCAGATTTTCTCGAGCAGATACCGACCAGATGGGTATGAAAGAAAAAGGACATTAGCGCCGTAGGCAACGAAGGATTAATTAAAAGTGAACGACGGACAGCAGAAAAAAGCTATATTTAAGCTGTTAATCGCTCAATACTTTGTGTTGCATATTTTAAATATTGTACCGACAAATAAAGTAGCATGTGCTTACTTATGAAAGAAACTAAGAGCAATATTTTAAAATAGATACTTATCCAGTATTACAAATATTGCAAATAAAAAAAAGTTAATTTAAGTTAAAAAAAAACATAGAAGTTCAAACTTCATAAAAAAAATTGTCTTATTGCTTTTATTTTTTTCAACGCTTGTACTTCAAAGTATATCTGGATAATTAAAAATTCATGATGTTCGAATATATTAATATAATATCGTGATACATCCTCTCCCTAAAGAGTTAATATATTTTCCGGGATTTATTATATTTTTTGCCACTCAAGGCTCATAAAATGCTTACTAAATAATGAGTAAAATGAAAAAGTGCTCAACTAGCATGCGCTAGGGCAAGTGTACCAGTGTTCGGCCATGAAGCATTTTTGGCCAGGCAAGCAAAACCCTCAAATATTAGTCTAAAATGCAATAAATTAAGTTTTACACTGTATGTTTTGAAAAACTAATAATGATTTCTACCTAAGTTCCAAGTTTTGTAGCAAAAAAAACGATATTTTACAAAATATGCATATTGATGCAATGCCGCCAAAATTTCGTTCGATGTGATGTGTACCAATCTGTTCGACCGATAGCGTGAACTAAAAAAAACTAGAGCCAGGCAAAATGTTAAGTGGAATTTTTCAGAAAGAAAGTATTGTTTTATGATTTATGATAGGCTTTTTTGATTTTTATTTCCTAATTTAATACAAGTGTTTGCATTTTAAAGGCATCCGAAAACTTCGTACATGGCAAATCTTCTATGGAAGTGCCATTTTAATCGTCCAGTAGGCCGTGGTGATCGAAATGGCGATATTGAAATAAATAATAAATCACTTTAAATCAGTGTTTGCTGCATTTTAAGGGTACAAATGTGTTTCTAATAATTTTCTGCTAATTTAATAATTAAATACTATTTGCACACATTAAAACCTCTTATTCACGTGGCCGAAAGACCGGAACACAGCCGACCGAAATCTGGAATACTCTGGCCGAAAACTGGAGCAAAAATAGTGTTTGCATTTTAATGGTTTTTTCTTTAAATACTCAATTATACCACAAAAAGTGTACAAAAATAAAAAAAAACTACGATAGTCTACCTATCGAAAATCACCAATTTTATCATTCATACTACTGCACTAAGTGGCGGAAAACTTGTACACATACGCTATATATAAGCATTGAGAGCCTTTTCCAATGTTTCGTTAAAATGTACCACAATACCAATGTATAAGATTGAATATCATTGTATTGTTTTGTTCGATTTTGTTACACATAGCTTGAAATGATTAAAAGTTTGATAAAAGATTTGAGGCAAAGTTAGTATATTGTGATATTACTGATGTTGCTATAGTGAATAATGCGTTTTACGAGTTATTGAACTGACTCAAAATAGTATTCTTTATGAATCATTAAGACATTCTAAGTCCAAAATTTCTCTGAACGTACGTTTGTGTCACAAAAAAAGGTTATTTTAGTTTTTCTAGAAGCTTAAGATACAATCTTACATATTTACTATCTATATTGAACGTCTCTTTTAACCATGAAGTTAACTAGGTTGGTTGTTCAATAGCAAAATAGTGTCAAATTTCAACAAGTTCATTTGAATTTTATCAATCCTATTCCTCCTATTCTTGCCTGTAGCAGGGCGGGGTATTTTTTCCACAATAAATTTGTCACTACTTTTTTGTTTAGATATATCGTTGACGCGCCTGGGCTGCTGTTGGTACAGAGAACAAATCCTTTAAATTTCCCATAGGACAGTAGTCCCAACAGCAGGCCGTATGTTCAACCGTACATGCACTGTTTGCGTTGCGACCACTTCCAGGAAACTGTGGAGTCATATTTCCCGCCACGTCCGCCATGAGCGAATGCCCACCTGTGGATGAAAAGCGACGTAGACAACAAGCAGGTGTAAAAGGTGGGCACGAAATAAAAACGAACACTTGTTATAAAAACAAGCCTCAAGAGAAGGAGTAATGATCTTGAATTTAAAGTAAATTTCAAGTAGAGAAAAATACAGCAGCAACAGCTCTCACCACCACCAGCGAAGGGTACTGCCTCTACCGTTGCCGAAGCAATCGGTTGTCAAGGGTAACCGAAAATAACAAACAACATCGACCGCTTGTGTTTTTTCCTCCACGCGAGGCGAGCCCGCACGCAGTATGCGTTTATCCGTTGACACGGGCGCTTGCGTTTGTGTATATATGTGTGTGTGTGTGTGTGTGTGTGTGTGTGTGTGTTTGCGGAGGTGGTCCAGGTGGATTCGAGCAAAGTCAGTGTTCACCGGCAAGAAACGCTTCTCCGGCCCTTTTTGCCCGTAGCGTGGTCGGCGGGATGTTGTTTGTGTGATTTTTTATCGCTCGACACTAATTAAAAGTAAACATCCTGGGTGACAGACCAGATCCTGCCGTGTGCGAGCGCGGGCGACGGCGTGCCACAACGAAGTGGAAGTGGACAGCAGCAGCAGCAGAAGCAGCAGCAGCAGCAGCAGCAGCAGCAGCAGCAGCAGCAACAACACCAAGATAAAAACACCTCGAGCGCAGTGAATGTGACGTGGCATAGTCTTGC
Organism: Anopheles dirus; assembly: GCA_000349145.1. NCBI lineage: Eukaryota > Metazoa > Arthropoda > Insecta > Diptera > Culicidae > Anopheles > Anopheles dirus. The sequence goes on along the minus strand of KB673124.1, from coordinate 207,771 downwards.
GTTGCCGTAATCTTGTTGCCGACTGTTGCCGACTGGCCTGGAAACACAGACGACGAAAAACAAAGCAGGCACAGTCCGGCAGGTCGGACGGCACACAATGGACGATTATATGCCATCGCGCTATCAGCTGCTCGGCAGGATCGGCGAAGGTGTCCACGGGGTCGTCGTAAAAGCACGGGATCTGCAGTGTGATGACAAGATGGTGGCCATCAAAAAGCTATCGCTGCGGACAAAGTTCGGGGTGATATCGTTGAATACGGTTCGTGAAATTCGTGCCCTGCAGCACTGCCGTTGTGACAATGTGAGTAGACGGGGAGGGGCGCCGAAAGGCACACAAAGACGAATACGTACACATCAGCCACGCACACATCTAGAGACACATCAGCCAACCCGGTTGGTTGGTATGCCAACGGGCCGGTAACGTTTTGACGTTTGTTTCTTCACACGAACCTGTCAGGTGCTCGAGCTGCTCGATATGTACCCCGATCTGGCTGGCATTTCGCTCGTGTTCGAGTACATGCCGCACACGCTGTACAGCAAGCTGAAGGACGAAGAGAATCCCCTGTCCCGGGCGACCGTCCGCCGCTACATGGGCATGCTGCTGAAAGGGCTGGCCTACCTGCACGCGCTGCGCCTGATGCACCGGGACATCAAGCCCGCCAACCTGCTGATCGACCGGCACGATGTGCTGAAAATAGCCGACTTCGGGCTGGCCCGCATCTACACCGAGCCGGAGCAGCCGCAGCAGCGGTCCAAGGTGTACTCGCCGCAGGTGGCCACGCGCTGGTACCGGGCACCCGAAATCCTCTGGGGCAGCCAGTGCTACGGCCCGTCGATCGACCTGTGGGCGAGCGGGGCCGTGTACGCGGAGATGCTCCGCGGCGTGCCGCTGTTCGCCGGCGCCACCGACATCGAGCAACTGGCGCTCGTGGTCCGCACGCTCGGCACCCCGAACCAGAAGGATTGGCCTGAAGTGCGAAGCCTTCCGGATTATGACAAAATCCGCTTTCCGAGTGCGCGCGGCGAACGCTGGGAGGACATCTTCCCGAGCTGCACCACGCGCGACGAGATCGGGCTGGTCGATGGGCTGGTGCGGTATAATCCTTCTAAGCGCCTCACGGCCGACGAGGTAGGTTTGTAACCTTTGTGTGTGTGTATGTGTGTATTTCCGGTTTCCGGCCGACCGTTCCGACGCCCACCTACCATTCGCCGCCTGCGCCAAATTGCCACGCAGCGGTCGTGGTGCATTGTAGTAGCGCTTTTTTATTAATCCCGTCCCTTGAGATGCTCCTGGTTCCTGACTCCGATATAATGTTGCGAGAGTTTCCACTTTTATTTGTCTTTTCCCATTATCTTTATTTCCATTCATCCACTCATTGGCCAGCTCTCGTTCTCATCCTTCTTATCCCGGTAGGCTGACCTACCGTGAAACTCCTCGACTCTCATCTTCCCCACCTTCTCCCTTCGATACAACGTGTCTCATTCGTTCTTTACTCTCGTTTGCGTGTTTTTCACTGATTGCACACGGTACGCAGGCTTTACTTCATCCCTACTTCAGTGACGCAGTGGCGAGTGAAAATTAATTCGCAACAGGCACCCAGCATCCGTAAGCCCCGGTCGACCTCCCTCGTTACCCAGGCCCGTTTCGTCCGCATTCGCGCGGGAGTACTAAAACCATGAAAAACGTCGGTCGTTGTCACGGGACCGGAAGGAAAGCTTAAAAGTGGTGCAAAAAAACATAACCGTCTCCCCACATCCTCCGCGTTCCCGTGCGTAGCGCCGGAGACAACGGTGCTAGGGCAAGTTGCGACTTCCGGAGGCGATTTTGAAGTCCCGAGCGTCAGAACGTTGTGCAATGTAACGGAACGCAGCGCACGCATCCCGGGTCTCGTGGCGCACATGAAACAATGGAGCCTACTGGATGCGAAATCCGGCGGCGAAACAAAAAGGAAAACTCAAAGATAGCGCCCACCACCCATAGCTTCCCCATGCGCACCCAACGGCAGACGGTAAACCATTAAACGGCAATGAACTTTCTCTCACTCTGTTGCTCCCAATTACTTCAGGCGTGATGTTGTACTTGCTGTTGGTGCTGCGGTGAGGTCAAAGGTGAAACCAGCCGACCGGGGTCGCACACAGCGCTGGGCGAAAGTGGCTACCAGTTGTGAAGCGGAGCACTAGACTGACAGCGCCAGTATGTGTGTATATATGCGTTGGGCCAAATCCACGCAATTATGCTATTCGAACTTTCCCACTCGCCTCACCAGCATGCATGGAGTGAACTGGCAGGCAGAGCATACACAAAAAAAAACAGAAAAATAAAGTTACAATGCCTCGCTGCCAGCGCTGGTGGAGTCATTTAAAAGGTGCGTATCCGTCGTTCTTATTTCCGTGTAGTTAATATTAATTTAAAATAAAAGCACTTCGCGATATGCAGCATACAGTGAGACACACATGGGCCCGTGGAACCGGTTAAATAGTTGATGAAAATTAAATTAAACATCCGATAGTTTACAGCAAAAATATTAACCTTTTGGGAACTCGCGGGGAAAACTCCCAACCCCAGGGAAAGCTTAACGAACCGTTATCAGCGGTTACAGAGTCATTCATACTAGCATAACCGGTATTTTTAGTTTATTTCAATATTAATATTAATGTTCAGTTCAAAAGGCGGTTTGACGGTGCCTTTGTAGGCACTGGAAAACACTAACTAAGTATTTAATTAGATAAATTTCATTTAAAAAAAAACTAATATCAGTAATATGTCTGCCCTGCTTTGTTGAACAGTTTAATTGGTTCAAATAGCATGTTCAAAATATGTATAACTCAACTCATTTCCAACAGGATTAAATCCGACCCAAACTTTATTACCCAAACTTTTTTTCATTTCTTGTCTAATTAATCATATTGTTTCTCCGCTGTAGAAGTTTCTCATTCTATTGATGAGCGCAGACAGTTGGATAAGTGAAGAATGCTTCACTATTTAATGGAATCATTTAGGACGCATCTCTAACTCGAATTAATTTAGTTTTGCCATGATTTTTTTAGGTGCTTTGTCTTTGTTTAACAAATTTAAACACACTGTTTATGGTCAAGAGTGAGAAAATTCGTTCGCTTTGAGCGGCCTTGGACGCTTTCGCTCTCTCATGGACCACATGTGAATATCACATTGTGAAAAATAATAATATGTAAGCCCGTCTTTGCTCGTTTGATACCTTTACGATTTGCAGCTTCACATTCACAAGGTATTTTGTGGATTTATTTTCAAGCCATTCCATCAGCTGTTGCGGTGTTCCGGCAGGGTATCTCTTAACAGACAACTCTACCTCAATGCTATCAAATCAGAGTAAAATTTATAGCCCTAAGTCAATCAATGAGATTGTTATTTCATGTTTATCAAAATGATTAAAACTCAAGGAAACTGGTTGTGATTCACATGAAACCCATTTTGTCCAGCACCAAACAGTTAAGCTATGTATTGAAAATATTACAAAATTTTTATTTAAAGGATAATTCGTAGTGATTAGTAGTAATTGGAGTATTGCATGTGTTACCTACAACAATCTCAAATCTCAAAATGTGTAACTGCGAGCGGAAAACTTACCTTCTGAAAATTTGAGCTGAGAAAGTTGTTGTAAAAAACTCCTCAGACTCTGGAACACTTGTCCTAAATTGCGAAAAGGGTAATATTTGAAACATCTTGGCACGATTAGGCGTTCGAGATGGATTATGATTATTCTACCAACGTTTGCAAGATACAGAAACTTTAAAGCATCTTCATCGCCGTTTTCATCGTTTTAACCACCTGAGTTTTAAGTGCATAACAAAACTCTAATTCTATCACATCAATTACTGACTAATGCTATAAATTCGAATGAAATTTAATTAAGCTTCAAGCACAGTCGCATTTTGCAAGGCGACGATTAGAAGGCGTCGGAAGGTTATGCGCACTTCGAACGCTTTCGCCCTCAATTCCCCGGTTTTACTGTCGTGTTTTTCATCTGTCGTTGAGGGTGGCATTTTAATGAAAGATAATTGAATTTTTCATCCGCTTAAGATGTTCTTACCCGTACGTTAAATGCTTTAAAATTCGATGAACAGTTTTCGATGAGCGTTGCTAGGAAATGTTAGTGTTTATTGTGGAATCATTTTAGCATGATGGTCATACATATTTTAAATTATTAGGAACATTATAATAAGGGTTGTTGTATTAATCGAATTTATGTTTATTTTTATGTAAACTATAACTATAGTTCTGTTTAAAACCCTCCCAAAATAAACAATTATAATCCACTAATCCACTTAGTTATGCATGGGATAAGTCAATTTGAATAATGATCCTACATCGATATAAGCTCGCAAATTAAGCCTCACCGACCGGTCCAAGAATGTAATTAGTTCTTTGTTACTTGTTATTCGTGGCAACCAAGCAACAACAACAACAACAACTAAATCATTATTTTTTGTTAATCCCTTCACCCCAGCAGAAAGGAAATCCCTCATCATTTTAAAACGGAACAATTTCCATTTTTTTTTGTTCTTTTTCTGCTCTATATTGCAAAGCTGGTCAATTTATCTCCTGAAGGTCTTCCCGCAAGTCTAAATCACCACCGACTTAGATGATAAAAAGTTGAATTATTAATCATGGATACTACCTTGTCACACGGCGCACATCGGTCCCTTTCGGCGAGGACACCTCCTTTTGTGCTTTTGTGTACCTGGGCCTTCAGGGAAGAGTTAGAGCCTTTCGCAAACTTTTCCCAGACGCTTTCGTTTCTGTTTCCGTCTCTATTTTTTCCGTGCCTTTGTTTTCGTTTTCGTGTCTTTCATCGAACGCCGCTCAAAAACACCGCCTCCGGCAGCATGGTGAAGATGCTCCTCCTTTGGTGACCGGTGTTTGGTGGAATTCGTTTGCGGACACTTTTTGCACCCTGTATCAAATTAAGGGCCGACTGTGCAGTTGATGCATAAAAATTAAATATTTAACCACAGAATGGCGTCGTTTAGAGCAATTCTTTCGTGCGGTTCCGTTGTCCTTCTGGCCTGGCAATTGAACCAGACATCCAGAACCAGAGCCCGGTCTTGCCATCGTGCCGTGCAAGATGGACCGGAACGCAGCTGACGTGTTTGATCGTTTGGTCGTACAGCCTAAAACTGACACGGTAGGGCAAACGGTGGCCAACTTTGTAAGGCCGTGCGCGTCTTTTCGCGCAACGTTTCCCAGAAGTGTCCTTCTGGGGATCACGCGCCAGATGATTGTTTTCAATTCCTTTTCTTCGTTGATACACACCCTTATTTGCAAGGATTCACGATTTTTATTTGGGCGTTTCATTGTTCGCTGTGTAAAGATGACTTCTATCGTTGCACCATGGAGCGGCCAGGCACAAACTGCGGACTTGCGTATCGAGTAGCAGGAAGAGCGCTTCCATCACACTGTAGTTGTGAACTACACTGTAAAATTTGCCGATGGTTAAAACTATTTTTAACTCGTTAATAGTGTTGACCGTTTGGAAGCTTTCTTTACTTCGTTTCATTCTAAGGTGTAGAACTGGTTGTTTCGAATAAATAACCGTACATATGTGCAACTATTTGCAATGAATCAGATTTAAAAAGCAAGTAATATGTTGTTAATAGTAATAAAGTGATGTATAATCACTTTATAATTCTCAGATATATATAACTCAGATGAGATTCCGAATTAGTTTGTCAAGCAACCACAGAATCAAAAGCAAAAAAAAAAGTCACTCTCTTACTCTCTTACTCTCTTATATCACAAAGGGGGGTTGTTTTTTTCAAAACATGTTATAACATACCATATGAAAAAAATAGGAAGGACATTTGGCGAATACTTAAGGTAGTAATGCGGTAAATGGGTTTCGGAAGAACAAGCGCAACAAGAATTTCAGCGTAACTCGTATACAAGTTGGTATTACTGGTTTTCTACAAAATGATGTCTTGAATGTATATAATTATAATTATATAAAATGTTAGAAAGCTTATTGATCAAAATTACTTGTTTTTTGTCATGCAAAATTTTAAAATTTTTAAAATGCAACATAAATAGCCTAGCTCCATATCTAACAGATCGAACGACAAGGACAGTGTGGCATGTGCTTTGCGGCGTTGAAAGGTGTGGCATGTGTTTTGCAAGAATGTGCAAGCAGGTTGATGGCACAATCAATTATTTTCCCATGCCATCAAACTGCTTCCGCATCACATAGCTACTTATGGCGCAACTTGGTTCGCGGGCAG